>JAODKM010000094.1:1988512-2004952 GCA_026780845.1 Petrocephalus sullivani | reverse complement strand
TGTGTGTGTGTGTGTGTGTGTGTGTGTGTGTGTGTGTGTGTGTGTGTGTGTGTGTGTGTGTGTGTGTGTGCGCGCGCTTCTCATTGTGTCTGTAATGTAAAATGGAAAAACGCACAGCAGCCCTATTTAGGATACTGGATTTATTGTTTCTAGACAAAGCTATGTCAGGCATTATCTTGCATTCTCTCTCTCACACACACACACACACACACACACACACACACACACACACACACACACGTATCCCGGCATGCAGTGGCCTGTGTGTGGGTTTGCATAGATCACATTTGAGGACCAAAATGTTCCCAAAGTGTGGCCAAACCTGAAATTTCTCTACTTTTGGGGACATTTTTTCAGGTCCCTATTTGGATAGCCTCAAATCTATAATCTGTGAATGCAATCAAAAACCTAAGAATGGCGAAAGTCTTGTATTATGTTCGGTTACTTATGATTAAGGTTAGGGCTGTGTTGGGCTTAAGGGTGTCGTGATTGGGATTCTGGTTTTTTCCCATAGAAATGAATGGAAGGGGTGTGTGTGTGTGTGTGTGTGTGACAAAGAATTTGTAAAAACAAATCTTAAAATTGATATTTATTGTATGTTTCACTTGCAGACATTGACATTTTTTATCATGGACATGGTACTTAGAAATGTAGCTTGCATGGTTTTATACCATGTCCAGAGGGGAATCTATAAACATGTTTGTCTGTGTACCGATGGGTTGCCGATAACTGCAAACACTTTCACCGTGCTTCTATATACACCTGCCATGTGTGTAATGTGGAGTTTTGTACTTTCCATATGTAAATGAAGGCAAGGAGAACAGTTTCTGTACCATGGGCTGTGGAATACCATGTGCGGGGACCTTGCTAATGTAGCCATGGTGGGTTACCTGGCCCGCCTTCACTGCTAATCAGATTTCAGTCATGCTAGTATGCACACCCTTTAAAAATGACTGGGGGGGGGGAGAGAAATCCCAGTATGCTACTGGGGAATTTTTATATTTTACAACCCTTTCTAGCATGTAAGTCTTCATAACCCTCACCACCACAGTGAGCACTCCAGAAATGTCTGGACTCTAACTTGATTTAGAAAATGACTAATTTTACGTTTGGTTATTTTCTATATTACAGAGCCACACCCAAGCTTGGAGGTGCTTGAATAGATTGGGGGGGGGGTGTAGCTTAGGTAAAATTTTGCACCCCCACCCAGCATGTGCCTGAGTAATGTCTAATAGTGTTGTATGATTTATTAATTATCTATAACTTATCTGTTCTTATAAAGATGATGGGTTGCTTGCTGATTGTAGACATGCCCTATATGTCCTGGCTAATTTGAATTCCTGCCATTAAGCAATTGGTGGTGGGGTTTTTTTTTTTTTTTTTCCTTCTCCAATTAAACCAATTTGTTAGTCAAATATATTTTGCGGGGCAATTTTATAGCTACTGGTTCATACTTCTAACTTCGAATTGTTAAATCAGTTGGTAGCCATTACACACACACTAGTCATTATTAAAGTGTCAGGTTGGGTGCATTTGCCGGGTGAAGGTCATATGCAATTTTATTAGCACGGTTTCACTTGTAGCAGAGCTGATCTTGTTAGCATTCTGCAACTCCTTAATTATACAAGTGGTATTGGGGCCAATTATATAGCATTATTTCCATCCAGCTATTTTTAATAACCACTTGTCAGGGGGACCGGAGCCTATGGGCATAAGGCAGGGAACAATCCAGGATGGGGCACCAACCCATTGCAAGGCACACTCACACACCACCACTCATACATACAATCTGGTAACCCCACAATTACAATGGGAGAACACACCAACTTCACACACATGAAGCCATGGCGGAGCCTTGAACCCGGGTCCTAGAGGTATGAGATGGCAATGCTGACCACAGCGCCTCCATGATGCCCCAATGTTTTCTTTAAGGAAAATCTACTTGGATCGGTAACACTTTAGTTGAGGGGCCACAAATCATGTTAGTACCGCATTGACTACTGAGGTACTAATCATGAACATGAATTAGTTAATGATTAACTAATGAACTAACTAATGAAGTTCCTGCAAAGAATACATGAATCGTCATGTTTGATTAATGATGAAGTAACGCATAGTTAATGGTTAATTAATGCATTTACTAAGCATGTATTGCTGCATTATTTGTGGCCCCTCAACTAAAGTGTTACCCTTGGATCTGTATAGACCTAGCTGACAATTTTTCTGAATTTCAAAAACGTGTAAATGAACGGCTTGTCGTGCGTATGAAACTCTAAATGAGTAATTAGTTTGCTTGTGTACAGCTTTACTGTACTGCAGCAAATGCCTATTTCAGCAATATTTTAAGTGGCATTAGAAATTTGAGTTTTTTTTCTTTTCCATTAGTCAACATACACTCTACTAGAAGCTGCAGACGTAAGTGTAAAAGGAAAACGACACAATTTTATAATTGCATTTGTTCCACTTGGTTGGATGCAAATGATGCCATGTGTAGAGCATTCAAGTGGCCAACCTGTAACTGCAAATATCATCTTTGTAGCACACCACTTTCTTTATTTTGCCAGCTAAATGTTTGCCAATGTAATACCACACTTACAAACGAGGTGAACTGGACAAGCTGTGACCCAGGTTTAAGTCTACATCAACAACTGCATTACAGTAAAGATTTAATGACCAGTTTTATTAGTGCACTATTTCAAAGTCTTCCACATTCGCCCATAGTTTCTTATGATGTGGCCTTATTAGGTTCTGACATGTTTCATCCGCTCATCCAATGATATATATATATATTTTTTTTTTTTTCTCTTTACCAAAATACGCTTCTGAGTCTCAGTACCGGTTTAGCAAATTCGCTTTTGCGCGCCCCTGAATATTCTCTCATTCTTATAACTAGATTGAAGCACTTTCAAAATTAGAGCCTTGCGGGAAGTAGCTTATTCTAAAATTAGGGAGCCGTCACGCAGCGCTGCTTTTCGAAAGCCTCATTACCAAGAGAGCTTGCATGAGACCGGTAATGAGCTATAATTCTGCTGTTCTGGAACCTCTTTGCTCGCCGTCTTTTTTTTTCTTTGTACTCCGCTTCTGGCCGCATGGTTCCCCGACGCCGACCCCAAACTGTTCCCATCTCGCCCGACTCTTCCCCCACTTCTACACAATCAATCAATGCCAGTTTTCCCACAGCGACGTCTCATTCCTGCCGTCTACCGCCCTGCCTACGGAGTATTATAAAAAGCCGATCGTCTGCGCGGCGGTCCGCTGACCCTGTAAGCAGCGCCGTCAGACCAGGCAGGCAGCCCTTCTTAATGAAGCCGTCACAGTTCGCTCTTTTTTGGTATATACATGTGAATATGGGAAAGTCACAATAAGGACTGCAGGCGAGTCTGATTTCTGCGCTGGAGCCCCATGCTGCCGCAATAAGAATGCGCACTTAGTCTAACGTTCCGTTGTCATCACGTAGTACAAATTTAAGCCTTTTATTTTTTTACCTTCTAGGCGCTTATTACACTGGGGAAAAATGCATTTATAAATGGCATAGAAAAGTATCGTAAGTAGGCAAGCCCAATCAATAAGGCAAAACCTGTGTTGCGGTTCCGTGATGAAACAAACGTTAATTTTAATCGGAATAACGTTTTGAGGAATAAGAGTGAAATCCTGGATATGATTGGAATGTTGCAACGGCCGTAGCTTTATTAAGGCTAAGGTAACTTTAATTGGAGGGCCGTTATTTGGTGACTGACTAGGTAGGAAGTGTGTGTTTTTCCCTTAATGTCAGTCGGCGACATGGGACTTGATTGTGCAGTAAGTGGAACAGGCTGGGTACCTAACATGATATTATAATATCCATCTTCTAACTTTATCCTGATAAGGGCTGCAGGTATTATTATAGCAACTGTAAATATTTGCACAATTTTAGAACTGCTTATGGAAATGTGAGAACTCACTGTTTATCGCGTGGGGTTGGGGGGGGGATTGTTTGTTCATAGGGATGGTTTTTGGAAGTGTAGCTAAATATATTTCTGACAGCTTGACAGCATGCCTTTATCTGGGAGATCTGGGACTGGAGATTAATGCACAGTGACCTCTTTACTGTTTATATGACAAATCCAAGAATCCCCCCCCCAGCCCGAGAGAGGGAGGAACACGCACAGGCAGAACTGCTGAGATCAAAGGGTGGATTTTAGGACTAAAATTAAATCCAGTGCTATTTTAAAAAAATAATAATAATAAACACAAACATTTAGGGGGACTGAGTACTAACTCTGATCCTAGCACAGAATGGCTGCGCCCCCAGTGTGTCTCTGCACAGCTGTTTTCACAACAATCCAATGATCCACCCAGTTATGAGCTTAAACTTGTTTTGTGAAACAATTTTGCATATGTTTTGATTAGCAGATAACTGACTTGACATATTTGTACACCCAACAATCGGTGTTGCTGAATAACGTCATTCACTTCAACGCCCATCGCGTGCATGTGTCGTTTCCTAGAAGTTTCTTGTTGGGTGATTGTCAGCTATAAAATTACTTGTTAAGCAGGATGCTTTTGCTACTTCAAAGAATTAGGTCTGTGATGAGTTGGACTGATGATTGATTGTGTAATAAAATGTTTTTAATCACATTATGTGGACTTCCTTTTCAGTCCCTTCATAGGGACACTCAATTTCATAAAGATCTGTGCAATCAAAAAAGTGAAAATGCCAAAAGTCTTGTATTTTGTTTGGTTACTGGTTAAGGTTAGGGCTGGCTAGGGATTAAGGGTGTCATTGTTGGGATTAGGGTCTTTCCCATCTAAATAAATGGACGGGTCCCCACAAACGTGTGTCTTTTTAAATTTTATATGCTAGACAATCTGTCTGTCTGTATATCAAGGCCGCTGCCTTCTGACTGTGTGTGTGGTTTCAGTTTTTCCTCCTCCTCTGTGCTCCACGCTTGGTCCGTCGCAGTGATGGGGCCCCAGCTGTGCACTGCCCCTGGGTGATTAGTGTACAGCAGGCATGCAGCTTTACACTCCTATACCCAGAGGTGTCAGGTTCTTCTAAAGTAGTGGGGTGGAGAACGTCTTCTTTCAATGTTTGTAACTGGGGATGCTGGCTCCCTCTCTCTCTGCATTGCCGCAAAATATGCAGGAGATTTACATGGGCTTAATTTTCATAGACTCCCAATCTTTCTCTGTGTCTCAGTATTACTGTAGCAAAATGCCATGGTTTAAGTACAAACATGTCTCTGGAAAACTGAATAGCGGTTTAGAACCGTGTTTCCCAACCCAGTCCCCGGGAGCCTCAGATGGTCCACACTGCTGCTCCCAGCACGCCTGTACCAGGAATTTGGCGTCTTCTTGGTTTGACTGGGCTCTGAGAGGCAGCAAAAATGTGGAGCATCTAGGGGGGGGTCCCCGAGCACTGCGCTAGGAAGCACGGTTATAGAACATGGGATTAATTTGGACAGCTGATGGTGGCTTAGCGGGCAACACTGTTGCCTCCCACCTTAAGTTGAAGGTTCAATTCCTGCCTTTTGGTCTTTGATTGGGGTTGATTTGGTAACTTGTGTGTGTCTGTGGACACCCTTGACTTCCGGGGATGGGATCCAGGCCTGCGTCAATCCTGCCCTGGATAAATGGTTTAGGGACTGATACACTGGCCAAAGCTACTGTGTATATATCTCTCTCTATCTCCCCATGTTTTTACCACCAACACTGAACACCAGGTATTTTGTTCATGTGTGCTATGAGCTGGGATTAAGCAAAAATGTGGACAGTTTGGGGGTGCCCTGAGGACTTGGTTGAGAAATGCTACATTAAACTAGCTGTTGTGGTAGATTAGAACTGCACATTTTCACTGTTAAATAGTTTCTAGATGTTAACCTTGTGTTGCATGAGGTTTTCTGCAAGCAGAGTCCATGGATTTAATACAGAAAATAAAGATTTGGATACTCTTTGGTTGTGTCAAACTGTAGGTGCTCTTTTTTTATTGTTTGCGGGGGGGGGCTTTAGGCAATGAGTGTGAATTTGAGGAGGGTGACCCCTGGGGAACTGCATGAAATGTTAAGTGGACTGGCAAGCCGGATGGTCTTCAGGCTGCAAGTGACACTGATCCAGCAGCTGCTCACTAGGGAGGAGCCCAGCTGGAGCCACATCAATAGGCGTGCTGAAAGGTTCTGCAGCTTTCTTCTGCCTTGTTTCTGAATTCTAATTTCATCAAAATTTCAAAGTTCTGGCTGCGTTTCATTTATGTTTGAAGTAGACTCTTAGATCCTGGTGTCCTATTTAGGATGTACCCTGCCTTGTACTTCTCGTGGTATGTGGCACATGTACACAGCCTATTGACATGCAAGACGTGCGTATGTCAGTGTGAATGATTCATCACTCTGACATTCATGCTATATTGAATGCATGGCAAGAAGAATTTTTGGAAATGCATCATAAGAAGCACGCATGCAACTATAGAGTGGAAGAAGTTTTGTCCTATAATGCTCATCCACCTTTGCAGTCACATGGGGCTTGAGGCCAAGCCATGGGTAATGTAACATTACTCCAATTAATGAACATGTACCATAAGGATGGTTGAACACGGGTCATGGAGAAGTCATGCTTATTTGAAGCTTCTCCACCCCCCCATTATATTACCATTTTAAAGCATGGTCTATGCATTGTCTGGTCTTAAAAGTAGGAAGTGGTGACGTTCTTGATGTTGCGCTCCAGGATTTACTTTTGCATGCTTCGCTTAACTTCTGTTCTTGAAGTTCTGCCATGTCTGTGTCGACTTGCTGCCATGTCTGTAGGAGGCACAGGAGAGTGGGTGTGGGGACGCGTTCCTGAGAAGAGCCATCTGTCTAGGGCTGGAGTTTGGAACCCCATAGCAGATGTCCTCAGATCTGTCTTCATTAGTGTTGTAATGCAGTAAGCTGTTCCGCGGGCTGTGCTCGATCGTCACAGTTTACCTCGCTCCCCAACCACCCCTCTGCCTATCAAGTGGTGGTGGGGGGGGGGGGGCTGTCGCTGCTCTTGCCCTTGGGTTGCTACCTTCGTATTTATGACGTGCGATTTGGTAGCATTTTGGATTGTTCTGTGTATCCGAAACGGCAATTTATCAAGTTTTTTGTCATTTCCTAAACGGCACTTTCTGTTTAGGACCCCACCTTTTCCTCTGCCAGAGGATCTTGGTGTTATATGGCTCCCATTGGGACTTCAGTCTACTGTGGTGTTGTGGGTTTGGGTTTGCATAGATCACGTTTGGGTACCAAAGTGTGGTAAAACCTGAAACGTCCTTACTTTTGGGGACATTCTTTCAGGTCCTCTTTTGGATAACCTCAGTTTTATGAAAATCTGTGAATGCAATCAAAAATAAAAATGCCAAAGATCTTGTATTTGGGTTGGTTACTTATGGTTAAGGTTAGGGCTGGGTTGAGGGTGTCGTGATTGGGATTAGGGTTTTTACCCTAGAAATGAATGGAAGGTCCCCATTTAGATAGGTACGCGCGTGTGTGTGTGTGTGTTGTGGTGCCCTGAACAACGGCTAATGTTTGGCAGCTCACCGCAGAGGACGGGAGCGATCTGCCCTACATGGTACTCCTGAGAATCCTGGCTAATGATGTGCTGGGAGGAGGTGTGCTATGCTGCCATCTGCGACGTGCTTTTCCAGGCCACGCTCATCGAGGAGAACCTTCCGTATAATATAAGCTCCCGAGGAAACCACGGGGGGAAACAAACCTGCATCTTACATCAGAGCACGCTTCTCAAAAAAAACGTTTCCGTAGGCTATGATGTGGTGAACATCGTGTTCCACTGAGTTGCCAAGTGTTGGGTAGGAGTTTCACACTGCACATAGGTCTCTTAGCAGTATTTATCTTTCTTTTTAATAAATTGCATGTGTTAAGCATAATTTATACTTAGATTTTGTTTACTTTCGTTTCATTTACTTAAAGTGCCCTGGATTATACATTTAGTTGAGTTGTAAACTTGACAGCATTTTGATACATAGCTTATCTGTAGTCCAGAGGAGGATCTTTTTGGACCAGAACTTAAAAATCTGGACCACGATTTTTTTTCAACCAACCAGTTCGGTAATCTGACTGTGATCCTTTATACCCAACTGGTCGGTTGAAACGAATCCCCCTAGATGTGCAGATGGTGGACTAGACATGCTTTTAATGCAATTAATATTGTTTTATAATAAAATTTTATATAAGTGTGTACACCATCCAGTCTTGAACCCATGATCTTTTGAGGCGTAAAGTGACAGGGTGACCTGCTCTCCTACCATGTCCTTTATTCTTGGTTTTCTTTAGTGGGGTAACCTTCTGGGAACCTCGGGAGAACTGGACACTTTGAATCTTTCCAAACATCAATTATAATGCTTGGTTATCGTTCATATAATGAATATTTGTCAGCGCTGGGGGTACAGGCCTGAGACCTGACTACTTCACAGCAAACCCTGCAAAATCCTGGGATATCTCCTGCATCAATAGGATTACGGCACTTTTCAAGAAAATCGGTTCAAAAAATTTTATTTGTCCGTCGGTACGGGTGCATGGTTGACAAATTGGATATCGGCCCTCAATGAGCAGATGAGCTATTTGGCTGCGGGATGGAGGTATAGGTAACTGGTGTGCTTGGAGGGCATGTGTTGGTAGTTCTGGTTCAGTCCTCAGCCTTCAACTACGGTTCATGGTGGTGATTGGGGGGGGGGGGGCATTCCACCAGTCTCAGGGAGTCCCGCTGGATGCCTGCTGGATGCCTGCTGCCGCAAGGCTGAATCAGACCTGGAGACCAGCACCATGCTCACGGTTGTCCTCATATCTCTGCGTTCTATGTATGACCTTCATATAATGTAACATGCTCAAATAAGGCACTGGATAATGAGCATGAGGTCCGGAGCCCCCCCACACACATGGCTATTTTAACACCTCCGAGGTGGCACCGCTGCTGCAGTCACTTGAGGACTCGCTTCGTCTATACTGCTCTCTGCCCACAACCCTAAAGGGAATGGGTGGCTGTCAGTCTAGTGGAAAAGACCCTTGATTTAAAATCTCAGAACTCTTAATGGACCTTGTAGGGGGTGCTAATTACAAAGCTCTTTAGCAGGAAGCTATTGAATCAAAACACTTTTAATCGGGTCAGTTTAAAAATATGGAGGAGAACTAACGTTTGGGGTATTATAAGCCGATGAGTCTGTCAGAATGGGACTAGCTGTTTTCGAATATCGATTCCCATGGTTTTGAAGATGGAAATCGATATTCCCTGCCGTGGTTTTACGCAGGTCTGTTTCATCTCCGGCTGCAATGATGTGTCCATGAATGGTAAAGAACTCTGAAGTTACTCTGTCCATGGCCTCAGACATAGGGGTACCCCACTGAGAGAAGGACGGGTTCAAAACGAAGGCCTTGGGTGCATCCCAGCCCTCGCTGTCTCTGTGAAACTCTGCTGTCATGATAGTCAGTCATTGTTTGTCCTGCATACTCGCTATTTTTAGACCAGTGTCAAAAGATCGAAGTCTGTCTCACAAATGAGAGCTCAAATGTAACTGAGACGGCCTCGGAGTCCGAGCTCTTTGTCTGCCAGGCGAAAGGACTGAAACAGTGCGGTTTTGTCTGAATATCACTCCGCGTAAAAGGAGACCTCATGGCCTCAGACTGCTCTCCTCACTGCGACAGTCAATGTGGGCGTTTCCCCAGGCTTTTTGTGATCATGAAAGCCTGTGCTGTTACACACAGACACAGAAATGTATCGGCTGTCTCATATATAATGTGTCTGTTAACCTTGGAGCACACAATATACAGTGGTGGCCAAAATTATTAGAACACCTGACAGATCTGAAAATGACTTTTTTTGCCGCCAAAACATTATTTAATTTCATAATGTTCATGAAATGGGGAAAAAATGAAACTTTTTAAATGTGTTCTAATTTTGGCCACCAGTGTATTGAGAACAGTATACAAAATGTGTGCATTTGTGTGACACTAAACGCACATTTAGTGACAAAGTAAAGCACCCAGAAGTAATGGTCCAATTTGGATGTAATTTTGTAGCATTACCAACACTTGAAGGAGTTCGGTAAGGGTCGCATTGCGGGTTTGCATGAGGCTGGGTGGTAGCTTTTGTGCAATTGAGGCATGCAGATGTCAGTCGCCCGATACTGGAACCAATGGGCATGTGAGGGCACCCACACATGTCATATAGGTTCCAGTTGCCCAAGACGGACCACACCAAGGGAGGGCATGAATTACTGCAGATGACCTTCACGTGCGCGTACGGCGGTGCCGCGAGGAGAGGGCATAGTCCTGACGTTATGCCCTTGCATAGATCACTTTAGAGGACCAAAATGTCCCCAAAGTGTGGTAAAACCTGAAATTTCCCTACTTTTGGGGACATCTTTTCAGGTCCCCATTTGGAAAACCTCAATTTCATAATCTGTGAATGCAGTCAAAAAAGTAAAAATGCCAAAAGTCTTGTATTTGGGTTGGTTACTTATGAGTAAGGTTAGGGCTGGGTTGGGGTTAAGGGTGTCGTGATTTGGGATTTGGGTTTTTGCCATAGAAATGAATAGAAGGTTCCCCTTTGTGTATAAAATATACATACAGCTCTGGAATAAATGGAGACGACGTTTTTTTTTTTTTTTTTTTTTAAATCCTGTTCCTGTAAGGCTATGCTATGCAGCAGGCTGCTTCCAGTCTCAATTTCTAAAACTGCAGTACACCAGAAAGCAGCCGGGTAGAAGGCAGAAGCCACTTTCTAAAGCCAGAAATGGCCGTTAACTCATCTAAGTTTGTTCTGAATCTGACATCAAGTGCCCTTCAAGAGGAATGGGAAACATTAAGTGGTGTGAAGTGCACTGCTTGGACAGTTTTTGTAATGGGCTCCTAGAAGCAGGACTGAAGTCCCCCAAAGCAAGGAAGAAGCCCTTTATTAATGAGAAATGGAAGAAGCAGGCTGCAGTTTGCAAAGAAATGTATATTGCTCGCAAACGCACACCCATAAATTTAGAAATTAGTGAAACACATTTTCCAGAAATCTGTCTTTTTAGTGTGTGTGTGTGTGTGTGTGTGTGTGTACCGACCCCCGTGGTCTTCATGCTGGCGAATCAGGGCTCATTAGAAGTCACTTGAAGGGATTGGCTAATCACCACTCGTTACTTTCTTGCAACCAGTTTGGTGTTAATGGTCTCAGGAATACACTGTGCCCTCGATTTTTTTAATCCTACATCTCTTCCTTTGCCAGAAGGCTGGTACTGTATCAGCAGTGACGGGGCCAAGAACTCCCCCTCTCTTAGTGGTTGGGGGGGGGGGGGGGTTTGGGCCAAGAAGGTAAGATGGGATACTGTTTAGACTGGAATGCCTAGCTGGGATCTTGGCAGCAGATTCTGCTGTAAGTTGAGGCAGGTGTAAGCTGTAGGGTGCTGACCTCCTCCGCAAGATACGTGGGCAGCAACGCAACATGGCTTCCTCCCCCCCCCAAATTTCTCACCAGCCTCAAACTTCGTGTGTTATCCAGTATCCAGGGAGCCCAGAGTTCAGTGTCCCCTGGGACCCCTTGTCGCCGGGTTATAAATTCCGCCTCTCCATCTGCGAAGTGCGGCGGGTTAGGTCCCTGTGTCCCCGGAGCAGGCAGCCCAACACTTTATTAATGTCTATGTTTATGTTGGTGAACTTTAAGATTTACCTTTAAACTAATGGCCAGACACAAGGACCATGTTTCTCTGTGAAATATGATCTACAGGAAGGTCTGCTTAAGGGTTTTTTTTTTTTTTTGATGGTTTATGCTGTTCACGGCCACTAAAAAAAACTAGCTTTCCTTAACACATTCAGGCCAAGAATATTAAAAGTAATGTTAACTTTGGGTAAGGAATAGATTTAGATGAATTTGTATGGATATGCTTTTTTTCCCTATTAGCAGTGGAAACTGTAGTAGTCTTGCAATTTTGCTTTGAAAATGTGGACTTTGAAGCACTAATGGAGCATAAATTGGAAATGTGACTTTTCTCTCATTTTCCTGTATAAATACAACTTAAATGACTTGGTTTGTGTTTCTTTGAAGGGCAGTAGAGCAGTGTTTCCCAGTCTGGTCCTCTTGGACCCACAGACAGTCAGTCCATGTTTTTGCTCCTACCAGGAGCTGGGAGGGAGCAAGAACATGTGCCAACTGGGTCCTTGAACGGTTTGGGAAACTGCAGTAGACTATGCAGTATGTCACCTAACGCATGGAGGGCATAACGTCAGGACTATGCCCTAGCAGCTGTTATACAGGGGGAGGAAAATGGTAGTAAGATTATTGCTATACAGTGATGCTTATTTACTTACAAAATGTGCGTGTCATCTGGGCTTCAGAATGACCATGAAATAATGGGTGTTTAGTGTCCTTTTCATGGGCGGGGACAGTGATTGGGTACCAAGTGGATAGCGAGAAGTCCAAGCATGAACAACCACCAAGATGCATTGTGGTCCCATTTCTTAAACCACTTACCATGGTAGTCGGGGGTGCATTCAACCATATCTTTTGTAGTTTGAATGCCAATATGTCCTGATGTGTCCCTTCATGCCAATAACTGCACGTGGGGCCTTGTGACCTTCTAGCAGAAGTGACGTCTGCAGTAAAGATGTCTGAACCCAGGTGGTGAGCTGGACACCTTGAAGACGCGGGTGTAAACAGCGATGCGCCTCACTGTCCTACTTCTGACCCAGTTGCCCAAGACGCATTTCAAAACCAAATATAAACAAACCATTCAAATTGCAATGAACCCTTCTGTGTGGGAGATGCCACACTGAAATGGGAGGGGGGGCACCGATGCAGATTAACCTCCGCCTCAGAGATGGGAGGTTTCCCTGTCTGGCCGTTCGCTCTACAGTCTTTGCTTTGTCCTCATCTTGCCGTTAATGCATTTTCTGTCCCCCATGTCTGTGTAATGATGGCCTATCGGGCTGAAATGCGGTACGCTAATAGTGACGAACGACTGTTGGTTATCATGTGTCCGAAATGTTAATCGTCACATGGGATGATTACGAGTAACAATTAAATTGTCAGTTTTTATAGTATATTCGTCGTTAAGGCCTAATTAATATGCTGGCAACACATATTTAAGCAAGAGCTACAGTCGTGTGGGGGAAAAGTACATCCTCTTTCAGGTCTTAGTTTTAGAACCTGTAAGGACCAGATTTTTGATGACCAGATACATAAAAGCTGTTTAGATTTAACCTTGGGTATAAAACGCACAGATTCCACAGTGTAAAAACAAAAAAAAGCGAAAATGAAGAAGCCATGTTGAAAAACTGCACCCCATTATTCAATAACTTTTATATGCAAAGGGCCGGTATGTATGCCGCTTTCTGGGATAAGCTTTAGGTCAGCTGTTTAAACCCAGATGTGAAGACTATTCGGTTAATCAGTACTCTATCAGTAACCTAATTAGGGAGTTGCAGCAAAAACCTGCACACACAATGGACATTTCTGCCCACCCCTTTTGTAGAACCACCTTTAGCAGCAATAACTTGGAAGTAATCATCTTCTGTATGACTATCAGTCTCTCACATTGTTGTGGAAGAACTTCGCCCAGTTTTTACTTCGTTGCTTCAGTTCATTGAGGTTTGCGGGTATTCCCTTTATGCACCGCTATCTAAAGGTCCCGCCACAGCATTTCAATCGAGTTGAGATCTAGACTTTGGGCTATGGCAACACTTAGATTCTTTTCTTTTTTTTTTTGTCATTCTGTTGTAGATTTGCTGGTGTTTTTGGGATCATTGTGCTGTTGCATGACCCAATTTCGCCCAAGCTTTAGCTGTTGGACAAATGGCCTCAACATTTGGCTCGACAATACTTTGGTATTCAGAGGAGTTCATGGTCGACTCAATGACTGCAAGGCACCCAGGTCTGGTGGCTGTAAAACGAGCCCAAATCATCAGCCCTCACCCACAGTACTTGCCAGTTGGTACGCGGTGTTTGTGCTGATGTGCTGCGTTTGGTTTTTGCCAAACGCAATGTTGTGCATTATGGCCAAACATCTCCACTATCACTTCCTTTCGACAGATGAGACCAGATAATGATTCGGGAAGTCTTGTGGTTTGTTCAGGTGCAATTTTTGCAAATCTAAGCAGTGCTGTTTTTTAGAGTGAATAGGCATTCTCCTGAGAACCCTTCCAAACCAGCTACACTCACACACTAATTTCTCTAACTGTACAGTCATGAACTTTATTATTTTACATGCTAACTGAGACCTGTACAGTCTGAGATGTTGCTCTTGGGTTTTGTGCAATTCCTCCGAGCATTGCATGGTCTGACCTTAGGGTGAATTTGCTTGGACGTCCACTCCTCGGAAGATTGGCAGCTGTCTTGAAAGATTATTCACAAGTAGAAAACATTCTCACTGTAGAATGATGGACTTCAAATTCTTTGGAAATGGCTTTATAACCCTTCCCAGCCTAATGGGCTGCAGCAATTGCTTCTCTTAGATCATTGCTGATGTCTTTCCTGTTAAAACACGCATGAATGCTCCAGACCAGCATACTGCCGAAACTTTTTTGTGTTTTTTTTTTTTTTTTTTTTTTTTTTTCTTTATGGAGGTAATCACACTTGCTGATCAATTAAGTGCATTTGATTAGCATCACCTGGCTGTTACTTGTCCCCCTTAATTCCTATGGAAGCGGCATTTAATTTCACATTTTGGCTTTGTTTTTCTTAAATGATGACATGGTGTAATGTCATGTTATTTTTCATCTGAGGTGGTATTTGACTAATTTCAAGACCTGCTCAGGACCAGATGTTTTATGTCCTGATGCGTATCACCTTAGAATTGAAAGAGGGTGTGCTTTCTTTTTTAGATGGCTGTATACAGTATTTAACCAAGGGGTTTAATTTTGTAAACCAGAAGGGGGGGGGGTGTGGGCTGTGCTGTGTAAATAAGCAACCAAAGTGAAATTGCATTGTGATTTCACACCAGAAAGCCTTGTTACAACAATGTGCAAGTGAGGATCAGTGAGCAGTTAGCCAGCATCCCTGGAGCAGTGGGGTCTTTGCTCAAAGGCCCACTGGCAATGTCATGGTTCTGCTGGCCACGGGATCTGAGCCCATGACCTTCCAGTGATGGGCACAGGTTCCCTACCCACTGAGCCACACGCCGGCCCCCGTCTGCTCGCCATATTGACGCTGCTGCGTAAATGTGTGCTTTCGGTGACCGCCTGACTCCCGAGGAAATGCTCATCTACACAGTGCTTCCTCCATCAGTACCCCATTCCCATTTCATTGGTACCTACTGCCGGATTATACAAATTTGTGATGTATGCTCTACGTGGCAATTTGTACTTTTAATCAGATGTATGTGTGGTGGTGTCATTGTTTTTTTTTAAATCTTGATGCTTGGCCAAAGGATTCTGTGACCTCCAGCTGCTGAGAAGGACCCCAGATCGATGAGGTTGCAATTCCAAGTTTAGAAAATCGCTTCAGGTGGCTAATTCTTAGGCGGTCTCGAAGATTGCTTATTTGCTTTCATTGATCAAATTTTAAAGCCGTAACCCAAAATTTCTAAATCCAGATTACTGTGCTCTTTTGCTTGTTTTAAATGTTTAGTTTAGTTTGTTGGGAGAAAGAGAAGTGTGGTGTGTTTTGTCCTTTTGAACCAAGATGAAACATCTTGTTCGGATGTGATTTATTGCGGCAACAATGTCTAAAGTATCTGAGCTCTGACCGTAGTCTCCTGTGCCCCCCCCCCGTTCCTGTTTTTCACATTATGTTTTGACACTGGCATTATTTCACTCCTTTAGATGAATACTTGAAGATGTGCTTGGCTGCCTCAGATTCGTACTTGACATGGATGGCAATCGCAACGGCCTGCAGTGTCCAGGATTCCATGCTTGAAGCAAAACCAGCAGCGGTCCATTTTATTCAGCTTTGCATGTGGACAAATTAAACTTCCTCAGTTTTAGCGAGTAGTTTACAGATAACTGCTTTCCTTGACTGTCGACCCGGCAAACTTACGTAAGGAGATAATGAAGACCTCCGGTCAAGGATTTTATTTCAGCACTAGAAATTCACCGCTGTGTTCTTCATGTGCGTAGAATCATCAGCGACAAGAAGCTGCTGACAGTTGCCGTGGTCTGATGAACCTGTCCTTGGTGTTCTAGCACTGATGTAAAATTCTGCAAATAATTTCAGAAATATAATGGTAATTGTGTGCTGCCAACTTTACAGTGCAAAATGTCCAGGAATGGTAGCAAACAAAAAAAAAACCCAAATAGAATTGCAGTGATTTTCACCTTCAAGGTTTGTAAATTCCCAGTTTTACTGTCCTGTCTATAAAAATCAATTTTGAGTAGGTTTGGAGGGGAAAATATTGCATAGGGGTAAGCAATCAAGAAATGCTCAGCATGAGCGATGTAGGTAACAGACCTGGTAAGAAAGAAGGCCCTTACTGGTGGGTGGACGGCTGGGGACGGGGGGGTGGGGGGGAAGGTACCAGTCAGT
>JAODKM010000094.1:1947687-1974387 GCA_026780845.1 Petrocephalus sullivani | reverse complement strand
TTTTTTTCACAGGGACATTACGATCGAATAATCAAGATTATTTGTTATAGAAACAAACCCCCTTGCCGCATTTTTATGTGTCATTTCCCGGTTCTTTTCCCCGCCCCCCCCCCCCCCACTCTGAATCTGACAGGTCTCTCTCTCCTCTCTGATTCTGATTTAACTCTTTGCTTAACCCTGATCTAAGTCACCATAAGCAGGAAGTGGATCAGCAATGTTATGGTTTAAGTTGAAGGGGGGGGGGGGCTAATAGGTTTTTCCCCCCATCTGACTTAGATCCAGGGCTGCAACTCTACCTGTGCGTCCTGCGTTTTTCCAAGTCCTCATAAATGACAGAAGAGCCCCAACTGATGCTAAAGCAGAGAATGCAGGTGGGCGCAGGGGGGCGCGTGGGGACTCCGGCGGGCCGCACACGGTTCCTCGTTGCCACAGGTGGGCATGAAGGAATTCTGGCCGGCCGCACACTATTCCCCGTCACCACGGCCCTCATATCTCCAAATAGCCCCCTCCTCCAGAAACCCCATTTCGGAATCCGCTCTTTCTGTGGAGTTTTTTCTTGTGGGCCTGAAGTTGTGATTGACAGCTTATAGATGATTACATCTCCATAGTTTTGTCTAAATCTCAAATTTGGACTCCTGGTACTTATCAAGAAACCCCCGCTGCTTATCGCAAGGGGGAAAAAATATCCAGCTTGTCTTGAACCGAGTAACTCGGCAAGTCCTCATAAGCTAAATGCACAAGATTGTCAGGCAGCACTGACGACTCGAGCTCCTCAAAATCTGCAGGGAAGCATTTATCGATCGATCGATCGACTGATTGCTTTATCCTATCCATCAACTGTCAACCTTCACTTTCCTGAAGTCTCACGCTTGTGGAAGGGGGAGAGGGTGGCCGTATTGGGCAATCAGTCACTGTAACGCCCACATCGTGTGTTTTACAGCATCAAGCTGTTTTCGCAGTTACCCGCTCGCTCTGCTCGTCTTTACTGACCCAGGTGTTCCACCCATAGTGCTCCTCCATAAATCGTACGCATTTACCTCTAGTGGAGCCTTCGGCTGGAACTTTTTTTTTTTCTTTTCTTTTTTTAATCTCTCCGGTAGTAGCGAGGATTTAAAATGTCAACACAGTGATTTGGCACAGAAGATGTCACTGGGGTATGGATGCCTGTGGGAAGGGCCAAGGGAATGGCGCTTGTGAAATTCTGAATTAATATAAGGCTTGATTATTGCCCCCTTGCTGTTTGTTTATATGATGGTTCTGGTGTAAAAAAAAAAAAAATGTAAACAAGCCACTTTAAAGGGGAAAGGATTACAGGCAGTCCTTGGGTTATGAACATCCAACTTGGGGATGACTCATACTGATGAAGGGACCACTGTTTGTGTCAAATACCGGGTTCGTAATAACCAATAAATAATAATAATAATATATAATAATATTATTGGAATTATGGCGGCATAGCTCCATTGTGCAATATGCAAATATAATATCCAGATGACACACATGAGAGACGAGCACAAGCCATCAATGGTAACTGAAAAGGATGAGGCTACCATTCTGGGACATGCCAGTACCAACTGCTAAAGAGACCCAGACAATCAGACCCGATTTGGTAGCCTCAGGATTGCCAGGAGGACTTGCCTGCTTACCGACATGTCCGTCCCCACTACAGGAACACCTCTACAGGAAACCTCTCCAAATGCAAAGATCTACAGATAGAAACTGGGAATGTGCGGCAGGGAAACGACAACAATACCAATAGTAATGGGTCTGGTCAAGAAAGGGACGGGGAAACCCCTCCAACAAAATCACTGGTAATACCAACATACAAGTAACTTCACAAGATCGCTCTTGGCACTGCTCACAGACCTGTGGAGGACTTTATCCATCAAGTGAACCATCACACACACCTCATGGTAGCCCTAAGTCCAAGGGATGGACTTATAAGGGCTCCATAAGTGAATAGAGCAGGACTCCAAAGAATAATAATAATAATGATAATGATAATAATAATGATAATAATAATGATGATAATAACGATCGCCATAATAACCAGGGCATTATTGACTAATAATCGGACTTGGGAAGTGGATCTTGTTCGTAACCTGGGACTACCTGCATACAGTGTAGCCACATCTTTGGCTGGTGGTGTTGGTTTCTTTATTATAACGTAATATAACGTAAAAGCTGCTGTAGTATTTGCTGCTTTTTCTTCTCCCCTCTTTTTTTCAATTATGGAATTAAAGCACTATAATGTGACTCTTAACTGTAGGGTAACGGCCTCCATTGAGGAAGATTTTCGGGCGAATAAATGTACGTGTCTAGTGCTGCGATTTATCGCTCGGCCGAGAATTGCAGTAAAAATAGGTAGCTGGGAATTGCAAAGTCGCATAATGAAAGGAATTAATAGGCGCGTGAGCGCCAAGAGAGCCGCACGACATAATTAAGTTTATGAAAATATTTCCAGAAATAATCGTGCCTGCCTTGTAATCAAGACAAGTCAAGGTGATTGCCTGATAGGTACTGCAGTAATTTGGGGGGGAGATTAACCAAAACAACGCTGCCTTTAACAGAGCGGGGGTAATAGGCTATTCATCTATGATGTGAAATACCTTTTTAAACATTTTTAAAACCTTGAATTTATAATTTGAGTCATTGGTGCAATTTGTTGCTACCTGCATGTCACTGCAAACATAAGAGCTTTTTTTTTTTACTTTTACTTTTTTTAAGTAAATAGTGAAAGTGAATTTAGCTGGCAGGAAGGTTTTGCAGCTAACTGGGCTCTGCATGAGAGTACAAAGAAACCTTTTGTCAGTGGCTCCACCTGGATCAGCTTTGTGCTCATCAGAGAACAGCATGAAATAGTCCTACCCAAGCCCTGGGTCCTCTGGGGCCCTCCAGGGGCGCTTCTCCCACGTTACACTAGTGGGATATTTAGGTCTGTGATGGTAGAACAATATATAATTACAACTAACCGCTTGGGTAATATCTAAGCAAAATGTTTAATCATTAGCGGTAGAAAGTTATATTATTAAATGTGCTTTTGATTTCTAAATGTGATGCCTTTAGTTATGAATGTGTAAGCCAAATGTGTAGTAGCCCTGATATAAGTGGGTTAAGGCATTCCGAGCAACTTGCTTAACGAGGTATAATGCGTGGCTGCTTGTGCATTAACCCTTGCGTATTGGATCTGCGCTTTAGCGGCAAAATCCCTCGGGGATAATGCAATGTACAAGAGTGACAATACCGGGATCTGGAAGGAAGTGGCAGATGGAAACTTGGCTTGGATGACAGCCCAGACCAGTGCAAGTGGTCCCTTACAGGACCTAAGGCCGCTACCCTGTTGCTAAGCTATTCCAATAATGCTAAATACCCCATAAAAAAGTAGCTTGGATTATTTTGGTTTGATATCCCCCAGACAAGCCGTTTTAAACGCTGCCAGACTGACGGGCATTCTTATGCCCCACTGTCTTGTGCAGTTAAAGCTTTGACAGGATGCCTGTGATGGCCACTAGCTTCTCTCTCTGCTGTTACTAGGAGTATTAGGAACATCCTAGCCTGCTGTGAGGACGGCAACTAGTTCTGGCAGCACAACAGTGGAATAGTTACCGGGGCGCCCCGCGACTGGCCCTCCCTGCGGTGTGCCGGCACAGATGTCAGGCCTCGCCCGGCACATCTTCCATCTGGGTGATGGAAGTTCTGAGCCTAGTTGCCCTAATTTGTCACCATGATAAGGGGTCTCACTTGGTCAGCTGCCTGTCTTGGAGGC
Organism: Petrocephalus sullivani; assembly: GCA_026780845.1. Taxonomy (NCBI): domain Eukaryota; kingdom Metazoa; phylum Chordata; class Actinopteri; order Osteoglossiformes; family Mormyridae; genus Petrocephalus; species Petrocephalus sullivani. Next base: position 1,970,621 of record JAODKM010000094.1, on the reverse strand, counting down.
CATATGCAGGCCTGAGAATCAGAATCCAAGCCCGTGAATGTCGGAGTCCTGTTTGCAGTAGGCTGTACTGAAAAGCCATTTCAGTTGAAGCACATGTCAAAGCTGGATGTAGCGCTGGGAAGCTGGGTCATTGCTTAAATTCTCATCAATGAAGATGAATGAAAAATGCACAGAATTTTGACTATATGAAACGCAGAAGGGAAGAAATTAGTATTAATGTTCAAAAATTGGGCTGAGATATCCCCAGGTATTGACCTTAATGCTGATTTATACAACAGGATTAGGAGGGCCTGGAGGTAAGAATAATTACTGGTAACGTCAGACTTAACTTTTTTTTTTCTCTGTTTATTTAAAAATAAATAAGTAACCAGCAGGTGCAGGCAAGGCAGAACACTGTGTTTATTTTTTTTTGGTTTTAATTGGATGTGAATTATGCTTTTCTTGGCAAGAACTGTATCTTGACTTGTCTATCTGCAGTGTTCTGGCCTGAAATCGGTACAGGAAGCAGTGGGCATGGAGAAGCATGGAACATGAAGCTTTTGGGTGTGTTCAGCTCGAGGGGGGCAATGCTGCCGTGATATCGGAACATCTGCGCCACATTCACTTTTCGGGGAGAAGCTGTCATCCTCTGTCACTCTGGGTTTGGAGTGTTAAATACGAAATGGCTGAACATGCTCATATCTGTACCTATCTACAGTATATCTATAACTTTAAGTTTTTTCTAAGTTGCACCAGCCCTTGACTAACCCAGAAAAGAACTATCCATACTATGCATAACATTCTGATCTATAAATTACTTTATGGAAGTGTGACACTTCTCACCATGTTGGGAATACCTGCCTAATAATTCCAGACCATGAGGATACTGATGAAATAAATTACAGATAATCACAAGTAACTAGTTAAATGGCATTTCTGCTAAGGATGCGGTACGCTTGTCATCAAGGTTCACTGAATCTTCCAAGCACAATTTCTCAACTGGTCGTAGCTGGAAGAGGATTTTTCTTTATTGTTATTGATAGGACTGCGTGTGAATGCAATGCTTCGGACAATACGCATCTTATATATGCTTCTTTGACGTAAGGACACCAGTTACCCCACGCCGCCTCTCTGCTCTCCCTTTCAGCACATGGTGTATAACACCTTATGCATTCCAGAGCAGATTTTGCTTGCATCTAAATCGACTCCTCTAAGGCTAATTATGTACAAATCCTGCTTCAATTAACAATCTGATTTTCTTTGCTCAAATTCTACCTCCAATGTTCCTCTCGCACTCTTTGGTGTTTTTCTGTTTACCATATCCTGTTTTGGTTAGTGTCTAGTACTTACATTTAGCAGTGGGGTCTGTTGAAATCACACAGGTAAACTTCTTGCTTGAGATAAATTTTCCCTCCTATCCATCCCCATCAACAAGAAAAGTAAGTCACACTCTGGCTTTTCCATGTTTGGATGAATAGATTTTACTGGCCAATTATAGATGTCTGACATCCACTTCAAAATGGTACACGTCAGTATTTGAGTTTGATTTTGTGAATTTGCTGATCAGCCTTGTCTCCATTCTCTGAGAATAATTATGCTGTTTTTACATTTGTTGATATTTAGTGGCACAGTTATTTTCAGAGCGACATTCTCCCACTCTCTCTGTGGTAACGCAGAGTAATGACTCCTCTGGCTGGCATGTGAAAGAGTATCTTTTTCATCTTGTGTAGTTACCCTTCACCACCTACAATGTGCCTCATCCTTCAGCTTAGTTTTGGATGGACGACATGCTGCGTTGCTCTTTGCTAGAAAACCTATGTGCACGTTTATACAATGTAAAGTGTTGTAATATCTTTCCAAGGTCATGCAACATTTGGAGTTGGACTAGCCGTCTGATTTGCATATTCGAGGGGCTGGTACATGAGCACTTATGGAGATTTCAAGAGTTCGGCTTGTTCTATATATTACACTGTCTATAAATACAGAAACAAATGTCTAACACTCATAAAGGTTGAGAAATGACAGCATATCCTGTCTAAGCTTACTTATTGTCTGTATTATGCAATTACTATTTTGTAATTATGTAACTATCTAGATGACCTATTGCAGCCTGTAATATTATACGTTTAAATATCTGACTTCAGTGTGTAAAACTAGATGAACATTTACTGAGATTTAATTTTGTGAATTTTGCAGACATTTTAACATGTACCTCGATGGCAACTGTGGTATAGCTTTATTGCAGGGGTGGCCAATCCTTCTCCAAAAAGGGCCGCTGTGTGTGCAGGTTTTCACTGTCACTCCCTAATCAGATTACTAATTAGAGGACTGATTGGCTGAAGAGTCCTCACACCTGGGTTTGAACAGCTGACCTAAAGGTTATCCTGAACCTGCATACTTAAACAAGGGCCAGTGTGTATCATAAGTATTTCAATGATGGTGGTGTAATTACAGATGGAGGTCGTGCTCATCTTCAAACTGCTGTGTTTCTTTAATATTCACGTTTTTTTTTTTTTTCTTTTCTCAGAATAGTGGCTGATCAGTTTTCCTCCTCCCTCCGTCTGCTTTTAAAGCAATCGCACGATCACATTTAGGGGTGTGGCCATTTAGGGGTGTGGCCTTTCCCCTAACAGTAGCAAACATCCCTGCCGCTTTAGAGAAGCGCGTCATCTGTGTCGTCCTTGGTGTGACTTTGACTCCGCATCCTCTTTAAGCGACCGCTGTGCTCCCAGCATGCCTGCGTAGCTTAATATGCATCCATGATGCCAATAAACACAAATACCTCAGCAGTCCTTGGCAGTGGCGGAACGGTGTGGGGTGTTTTTTACTTTTGTGTTCGTTAGTCGTCTTTAAAAATCATCATATTGTGAAAGCCTTATTAGGCGCCATATATCTGAAAGAAAAACATTAGTTATTGGCTAAGTATTTACTGCCTTAAGAGACAGGCTCTTTTGACACTTTAAGGTTAATTCATCCTATGAAGGTATTGATTTCTGCACCTGCTTCAGACTTCACTGTCTGTCACAAGATGACGGAGGTGTCCGGCGTGCTAAATTAATGAAAATACCATTGCTGACAGACAAGCGCAGAATTCTAGAATCTGGAATTCGGATGAATTACTTGCAAGGAACAATCAGAAAACCTGATCTGCCCTCAGCCACCATTAGCTATCTGCTTTCATACACCCACAATTTAATCACTCCTCCACGCCGAGAGGAGCTGAGCTTGAACGTCCACTTGCTGTTGGATTAATCTGCTGGCTGGGAGAAACCCAGGAATCTGGTGGCTTTTTTTTTCCTGTTACTGAGTGGCACCAACAAACACAACCTCGGGGGTGGTTCTTGTCCTGGGCCAATGCAGCACATCTCCTACAACGTCTATCTCTTTTTATAACATGAATCTGCCTTTGTGATTGAGCTTCAGGCAGTAGGCTGTCTGAATTGAAGCAATTAGCTTTATGGTAATACTCCGTAATGTGCTTTGTCACCCCATGTAATTAATTCCATGAGGAACAAATTACATAATAAGCATAGGAGATTGGGAATTAATGAATGTTAGTGGTTCTTGGTAACTGGCATCCTATCCAGGGTAAACCCTGCCTCCTGGCCCACGTGTCCTGGGAACAGGCCTCATGCTCGGTGCAACCCTGCACTCTTATGGAAGACTGATAGGGAGGGCTTTAGTGAGCCATATAAATCTTACAAAGAAAATTATTTCTTCTGTCTTACTGGCAAATACATTCTTTATGGAAGAATGGGACTTTTGGAAAATGTACTGTAAAGCATTGTGAGACAAAGCATTGTGCTGAAAACGAGGAGCAACCGATTTTATGTTGGCCTTTGTCTTTATTTTTAATGTCCTGGGACAAAACCTGTATTTTCAGAGGTGCAGATGCTTTTGAATTAACTACATGGCCACCAGCACATCAGCTCTGTACTCATGCTGAAAATGGCACTATGGGATGGTTTTTTACATTGTCTGTCTGCAATTTCAGAAAGTGTATTCCTAAAAAAAAGCATGAGTAAATGGCAGTGTGAATGAGTGTGTGTGTGTGTGTGTGTATGTATGTGTGTGTGTAATACATTTGAACCTTGGTTTGAGATTCAGAGTCATGCATCTGTTTAGTCTCTGCTTCCTGTGCTCTTGTTACCTAGGCAACAAGGAATACGCTTTTCTGCAGACGCTCACCAAAGCCTGCCCTGTCTGCTGTCACGCTCGTATTGACAGGGTGCTCTGGGGCTGTCTGAAGGCAGGTCCTTAAAGAGGCACCATCAATACGCTCCTTTTTCGGTGTCATTTCTCCTTTTTCTTTTTAAAAGCGCGCACACACCACATGGCATTCATACTGTATTATGTGTGTTTTGTGCGTCTTACACCCTGGACATAGAAAGCCGCTGACATTAAGCAGCATCATTTGTGCTATTATCTTTTCATCCAGTTCAAGGGTAGGATTAGATGATCTCCCTGTGGATTTTGTGCTTTTCACATAGTTTTTCAAAGACGCGATTGAGGTACCATAGTACCTCCCGGCTGGCTGTCGGGTGGTTTCTGTGGACCGGCGTCCAGCCCAAGGCCTTCTGTTTTGTTCCCTGGACTGGCTTTCTGGCTCGCTCTGACCTTGCTTGGAATAAGCAATTTAAAATTTCCACAGTACTAATTATTTTAACGTTACTGTTACCATTGTTTGATGTTAAAAGCAAAGCTGAAATTTTTTGTTTTTTTTGTTTTGTTTTTTTTTTTCCTTCTGCTTGATGGCATACAAATAAAGCCAATTTATGCAGCCAATTTCCTCCTGGTGGCTTGTTGTAAGGTCAGCGGATATTTGCATCCAAACACGGACAAGATAGGCATCTGTCATTTCCTTCGAGTTTGGGACGGGACTGATTTTGTGAAGGTTGTCTTTTGTGCCCGTTCCCTCACCCCATAGAATTATTATTGACTGGCACAGCAGCAAATGCTCCACGCTGTGAAGAAGCTTGTGTTGTGTAAAAGCTTTTAGCAGGTATGCAGTCTATTATGCAGATTCTATGGTGTCCCGACTATTTAGGTGTCAGTGCTATCTGTGTTATCCACTTCTAACAGTGTTTATTTGGAACCGACACCTTTATCTTACTCTGGTTTGACGTTGACATGCCTAAAAGAAAATATTGCTTTGTTTTCCATTTGCACAAATGAGTACAGGTACACTGGAACCCCCCCCCCCACATATTCCATCTTACTCTCCCCTGTGACTCGCACACACTTACACACGGTTGAGTGAAGCTTGGGGTCCAAGCTCAGGGTCAGGGAATTTATCCGGTGCACCTGTGGCATTTAGTGGGGGTTCTGTGCCTCGCCCAAGGACCCAACCGAGATATGGCAACATCTCAATCCCGGTTAGAAACGGAATGCAGCCACTCCGCGTTAGGCGACAGAGTTCCATTGCAATGAACTGGTCGCTAAGTGAGAATCATGGTAGCCTAAGTGTGACTGTGCTCACGGCTTTACGTCAGCCTTCAGTCCTCGGTTTTTGTTCTTCACGGAGGGACATTTTTGTTGGCACTTTGCGCATATTCTGTTTCAAACCTCTCTCACTCCAGCATGTTGTTGTAAATGTGTGATATTGCTCTGGAAATGAATTAGTTTGCATTGTACTTGCGAGTGGTAGCTAACTGAGGTAGTTGCTGAATGAGGAGTTGTCGCGTAACCGCCTTGTTCTTTTGCAGTCTGATTTCTGTCCGTTTCACAAACCAGACACTTCTCCTAGCTACTCTGAAACGCACGTCTCCGTCTCTCAAATGCGCAAACCTTCGCACTTTGATTCCCACGCTTAACGCCTCGAGTTGAAATGCTACAGCTATGGATCTCTGCTTCCCCCCTTCGCCCCAACTCGCTCTGATCCACAACCAGATCGATTTAACGTGGCATCCCGGCTGCCAGGGTTCAAGCTCGGCCATGCACAGACTTTCACGAGCCTCTGCGGCCCTCAAATCCCAGGCAGCGCATCACCAGCCCTTTCCTGTAAAAGCCTTCTTGGTTTTGCTGTATATACTTCATAGTGTGGCTCTCGGCCTGAGAGGATCCAAATGGCCCGTATGCCAGGCATCGCAGTCTGTAAATAATGGTGCTGTAACGTACCCGTGTAGGATGCCATTGCCTGCTCCTGATGCTGCTTGACGGAGTAGCCGGTTTTAAACGGCTGAAGTTCTTCTTCGTCTGTTATGCAAGTTCAGTGTTATAAGAAATGGCAGACCTTGTACGAAGGGAGCACCAAGATGGCGGTGTCCATCTCCATTTACAAGAATGTCAGTCCAACTTATGGACAAGTTTGATTACTTCAGGTCTTAGTTTCGGATGAGCTGGCATTTGTTGGCCACCATTGCACGTACTGTTGGTAATGCCATGCGTATAAATTTGGCGCTTCGCCAGGAAAAAATGGGATTATATTCTCTGTGCTTGTATAACATACCCCATAAGTAGGTATGGAGTATCATTATACTGATTGTGTGTCATGTGCATGATGATAAGCTCAATTTTACAAAAATGTCACTGTAACCAAAAACCTAAAAATGCCTTTGGTTACTTGTGGTTAAGGCTAGGGCTCAGCAGGGATTAATGTTGTAGTTTGAGTTAGGGTTCTGCTCAGAGGAATGGAGTTCCCACAAAGAGCACCTCATAAGGAAGCGTCATGTGTTAAATGAGCACCAGTAAAAACGTGTTAAACATTGACGCTGTCTGTTCTTGTAGAAACGGTATCACGTTATTGCAGTACAACTGCCAGATGGAGAATTCCTGCCTGCAGATTTCTGTATGGTGCATACTGGTAAGTATTAAGAAAAGGACTGAAATGATTTGACCGGTTTGGCCTTCTGTAAGCTTGGTGCTGTTCCAGCGTTCATATGGTATTAGGTATGCGTTACGTAAGTGTGTTTGTGTAACTACTGCACATGCTTGCTTCCTGATTCCCCTGCTGTCTACATGCACCTCTTTGTTTTAATTTACTAGAGAAGTCAAGATACAGAGGATTTCACATAATTTTGAACTTGACCTTTTCTCATTACACCAGTGTCTTTCTCTATTTTTCTCTTACTTTTTCTCTTACTAGTTCTTACGAACTATTTAAACTTCCACATACTGACTATTTGTTGTCCATCCATTTGGCCGCTGTCTGTCTGCTAAGCCTGAATGGGAAACCTAATGGGAAAATGTATTTGCATATGCCAGGCAGAAAGCAGAGAATGTCTTCTTGGGCCGAGCGTGTGGCTTAGTCATTAAGCGGCGTTTTGTTCAATTGCTGTCTGGCTGGGAGTGAGGTGCCCACACTGGTCTTTCCGGGGTTTTGAAAGTGGTCCTCAGTGGTGGGACAGGGGCTACCTTGTTGGAAATGGCCTGCTGATTGAGTCCCTTTCACAGGTCACAGGAGACTTTTCTTACTTACAGTCTGATTTATCATGGCCAGTTGTCAGCTGTGAAAGTGGGGGGGGGGAGAGATAATATAATAAAAATCCTCAAGCCCATTAGCAGATGAATGAAACCTAGAGGAAAGACCTAGAGGCAGAGTGATAAAAATTTATAGTAGTAATAACAGTTCTGGCTTGTGTCTGAAGGACGTGTTTTTCCCTTTTCCAGCATATCTGCAGTACACCTTGAGCAAGAAGAGACAAGACCACCTTGGGATGCAGCAGTGTCTGCAATGTTTGGGCTCTGCACTGTCAGGCCTCGAGGTGCGGCAGAGCGTGCTGTGTTTGGGCTCTGCACTGTCGGGTTTCTAGGTGCAGCAGAGTGCTGTGTTTGTGTTCTACCCTGTTTGGTCCCGGCACGCCAGAGGGTGCTGTGCTTGGGTTCTACCCTGTTTGGTCTCGGCACGCCAGAGGGTGCTGTGCTTGGGTTCTACCCTGTTTGGTCCCGGCACGCCAGAGGGTGCTGTGCTTGGGTTCTACCCTGTTTGGTCCCGGCATGCCAGAGGGTGCTGTGCTTGGGTTCTACCCTGTTTGGTCCTGGCATGCCAGAGGGTGCTGTGCTTGGGTTCTACCCTGTTTGGCCCTACATACTAGGTGCCAAAATATAGATATTCAGTACATATTCAACATACTTAATGGATAATAGATGGTTCTCTAATTTTATTTTTGTTTTCCGTGATGCTAGTACACAGTGGTTCAGCTGGGGCTTTGAATCTTGCCCATGCTGTGTGTGCGTGTGTGTGGTCATGTTTATTTTACGTTGTGGGGACCCAATGTCCCCACAGTGTGATGAAAACCAGTTATTTTCTACCTTGTGGGGACATTTTTTTTTTTGATCCCCATAAGAATAACCTCAATTTTATAAAAATCTGTGTCTGCAATCAAGAAACTAAAAATGCCGAAGGTCTCATATTTTGTTTGGTTACTTATGGTTAAGATCAAGGCTAGGTAAGGATTAAGGGTGTCATAGTTGGGATCAGGGTTATGTCCATAGGAATGAATGGAGTGTCCCCATAAAGATAGGTATACATTGTTTGTGTGTGTGTGTGTGTGTGTTTTCCCACTCACACCTGAGACACTGTCGGAGATCACTGGTTGTAAAATGTGTGGATGATGTCATTTAAAGTGTCCATTGTATAATATCCTGGAATTTGGCGCTCCATGGATTCAATTGATTTTTGCAGTAAAACACAATATTTTTAATTCAACATCTTGTCTTGCTTTCAAACATACCTGTTATTTTACTTGTCCCTCCTGATATTCGCTGGTGTACTGGAGGTGAATCCCCTCCCCTACCTACTCTTTACAGCTCCCCACTGAGGGAGTATTTCTGACACGTGGCCGTTGTTAAAGGCTTTTTTGTGTGTCTTTTAGTGTCTTTTCTGCCAAGGTGTGACGCACACATCTCCCTTGAATGCGGTTCATTGAGGGATCTGGAAAAGCAGCCATTATGCCCCACCCCCCCCCAATCATAGCTCCAGCATGCTCAGAAAGAGGACTGTGATCAATGGGGCATTCAGTCAAAAGAAAGCAGCTGCGTCAGGCAGGTGCAAGGTCAGCTAAGGGGTCCTGAGTGGGCCCATCTGTATTGTACCCCTCGCCTCCATGTGGTGGCACTAACCGTACCCACTGACACAGAGGCATTCGTTGGCAGGAAACTGGTAGGATTTAATGGCATTCGTCGCTTCTTTCCGGGGTCAGTACATCCATGTGAGTTTTGTACCCCATGATTGGTATTGCAGTCAGGTGGAAATTTCCGGTACAGGAAGTAAAAATCCAGACCAAGATTTTATGTCAGCCAACCATTGCTCACTCTATTACTGACTCTTTATGCTCAACTGGTTGGTTGAAACAAAACCTTGGTCTTGATTTTTACTTTCTGGTCCTGGATGATCCACCTCTACAGTTAATCTGTTTACAGTAAGTCATCACTTACGGAACCGTCAATCTGTAAGTAAGCCGTTGCCGGGTACCTCTATGACGTGATAGGAAAATTTTCATTCCGGGGGATGTTATCATTCAGCATACCTATTAATGGGGGTCCCTGCCCCCTTTTGAATAGAGCCATGACTGATTTACAGCAGTTATATTTTAAACGTGCCATATATAAGGCCCAGGCACCTGTGATTACCCTGTCAAAACACAGTGAAATAACACATCCCTGGCAGGATTTACACCGGCAGGAAGATGGGATCACCCCTTAATTTTCTGAACAAAATGCCAGCATTTAGGTTGCAAGTGCCAAAATTATTATAGGGTTTCTTTTTTTTTTTTTAATTGACTGCCTGTTTAGGTTTTGCTGTTGCCTAAGGAAACCCCTTCTAATCTGGGAAATTCTCGCGTGGGCTTTCTAAGGCTGCCCATGAAGAATGAGCCAGTCCTATTACCCGTCGCGTTTAACAACCAGGCATGTAATACTTGTACTCGGTATGCGAGTGCCCAAATGAAGGAAGGGGATATATTTTCATATAACTCCAGCGAGTCTTACATGAAGGACACTGGAATCTGTATTATTGATGATACCATCGGGGTGGGGGGGGGGGGGCTTTCTGGCACCTCCCACCCTGCCGCATGCACCTAAATATTTGCGTTAAATATTTCCCAAAATGAGCAGGCACCCCTGTTTATCCCGATACGTTATTAGAGTGGTGTTTTATTGGTGCTTGGCGGGCGTGATGGCACGTTGGAAGACAAAGGCAGGGGCGCGGTCTGCAGCTGGCTGCTTTATGAGCTGTTTTTGTGCGTTATCCTTACAGTTTGCAGTGATTTATGCCTTAAGGGAAGAGGAAGCCGTTAAGGACAGGAGGTGAGCTCTTCGGAAATGGGGACGGGGACGGGGGGGTCCGTTTTTCATCCCGTTCATTACCTTTGGAAGCAGGTATCATATTTGAGGCCACCTTTTGGTCCTTACCGCCAGCGCCACACCCTGCTGCTGATACTTCTGATGTTTTCCTGTTTTTTTTTTTTCCCCTCTTCAAATAAAATCAAGTAGCTTTAGGGTGGGAGGAACTGAGTGGTGATGGAGAACGTCCTTTTGCTGTAGCTTAGCTATTCTGTAGCTTAGCGACACAAAATTGTATCCTTTTTTTTACAGCTGGATGCTATTGTTGAAATTGACATTAAAGTTTTTCTGGCTCACAGCACGTCTCACATCTGCTCCTCCTCCCAGGTTTTGACTTGGTCAGTTTTCTGCTCCTATGCCACCTACTACCCCGGCAATGCTGAATTATTCCAGGAATCAAAATGAGGTAATTCCCTCAGTTGGCCACTGGAGGTGCTGAAGGCCATTTATGGGAAGATTCCAGAGAAGGAGGGTGGTAAAACTATTTAAAGGGCCTCCTGTAGTGCAGAAGATGTTGCATTGGCAGGTTATTTTTACAACAAGCTCACGACCTCTGGGAGAAAGTTGTTTAAGTTGTAACACTGTTTGATTTTATTCATTCATTCATTTGGTTCTTCATTATTTTTTTTTATATAAAAGAAATGTTAAAGGCATTTCAGCACAAGCTCCCTCTGGGAAAATATCTATGTAGGGGAAGAAAGATTCCTCTGTATGCTTTGAGATCGTAAAAAAAAAGAGACCGTGTTCTGCTTACTAAGTTTATGAAGTTGACACCAAACAGCCCTCCAGACATACAGAAGTGTCATTATTTGGAGATCAGTGAGGACTGTCTTGCATAATTCATCTGTGGCCCCAGTGCAAGCCATCATCACATCACTAAGGTACAGTTCCGCCACGCTGCCCCTGAATATATTCGTCTGATCTCCATCTGTCTCAGCTGTAAGGGATTAGGCAGTGCCCTGCTGACCTGAACCCAAGCGTTTTTTTAATGTTTGATCTGATACAAGGTTGTGTGTGTGTGTGTGTGTGTGTGTGAGACAAAGGTATGCGCATTCCAGGACAGACAGTGGCTACACAGCAGAGGTGTCAATTTCAGGTCCAGGAAGTAAAAATCCGGACCAGGATTTTGTTTCAACCAATCAGTTGCGCATAAAGAGTCACAGTCACAGAGTGCTCAACTAGTTGGTTGAAATGAAATCCTGGTCCGGATTTTTACTTTCTGGACCTAAAATTGACACCTCTGCTACACAGTTGCAGCTGTTTGCTTCTCATTGGCAGCTGGACAATTTTACATTTTATTCATTTCGTCTGATGTTTTCATCCAAAGAGACAGTAGAGGTAAGGGTTACAATTTTATGCGTGTTCCCTGGGATTCAAACTTACAACCTTCGCATTGTTGGTGCATGCATTGCCAGGGCATGCATTGTCAGTGCATGCTCTACTTATACTACAGCTATTTTTTATGTGGGGCTCAGTTCAGAGTTTTTACCAGGCGCATCCACTCCTGTCCGCTGTGTGCCGGCCTCATTCACGGGTTCTGTCCTGCCACCTCTCTCTCCTGTTGCACTTCTGCAGCCCGTCTGGCATTGTGGGTGATGAGTCACTTTGTCACTCTGGGGAGGGACCACGGCGAAGAACCTGCCGGAAGTGGGCCCGCGGGCACTGCTGGCACTGCGACGCAACGGGGACGAGTCATCTGTCATACTCCCTCTCCTGTGGGATGAAATCACAGAGGTCCTTATGCAAGTCTGCTCAGTTTCGAACCGGGAGCCACTAGAGGATTTTCTTTATAATTGGAGAATGTCCAACAATGATTACAGGCATTCTAATACTAACAAGATTATAAGCATATTAACATTATCCTGGCTGTCCTGGACAACTGTGTTGGAGGGGGGGGGTCGTAGCAAGAAATCTTTTTTTTTTTTTTTTTTTTTTTGGACTTGCAGAACTTTCCCCAAGCTGCCCAAAAATAACTTGCGTTTATCCGCGCCGTCTTAATGTGGCACTCAGCAGACGCAGATGGACAGATGGTATTGCCACGCGGATAAACACCACTTGGATCCACTTGGGAGTCTTGGGCGGATGCGATGCCTGCAGGACGGCCGGGTTTTGGGTGCAGCTTGGACCTTCTTCCTGTCTGTGTGCCTTGACCTTACTTGGTTTGATGGATATTTTTGTCCTGCACTGTGGATTTCCTGATGCATTTATGTATCCCCATACAGGGGGTGGGGGGGGGGGGAGCGTCAAGAACGCAGTGCGGTGATGGATTCCAGTTAGATAAGTCCAGATTCCGGCTCCCCCGAACCCAGTAACTGGGAAGTCTGGAATCTGGAGATGAGGATGGAGAGTGGGCCCAGAGCTGGCTAAAAGCATAAGTGAACTAAGAAGCTGCTTGGGGCCTCCACACCACCAGGAGGCCCCCCAAGAGCGCTTGAAATCTCAAGATGATGATAATAATAATAATAATAATAATAATGATGATAATGATGATAATGATGATAATAATGATATTATTATTATTATTATTATTATTATTATTATTATTATTACAAATCAAATTCTGCTTAGGGCTTGGGCTGGTTCTGGGTGGGCCCAGCATGGATTCTCTCGAATCCATCATCGCTCAGTTAGCGACAGGCTTGCCCTCCGTACATGTAGGCAGAGTAAATCAGCCAGCCCGCCTCTTATTGAGAGCAGACCCCAACGGTCTCCAGGACCATTGTACTGTCGTTCTTGGGTCACAGGTGTACGGAGGAGCTGTGGATAAGAGGAATTATTTCTTTGGTTGTTTGGGAGTGCGTTTGAGAGCGCCGAGCTCCTGCAAAATGTTTAAAATTGAGCAGCTTTGATAGTGTCATACGTGTGCGTCAGCACAAGCCCCTGAGGCATGGCTGCATGTGGCGCCCTCCTGTGTCTGACGTCGGAATGGCGGGGGTGAGATGGAAGTGAGTGTGACTGGGATGGCGGAGATTCCGAGGCTCAGACGCCGACGGCCCTGGGAGAAGCCAAGCTGTTACGGCATATGTTGTCCCTGCAATGAATTCCCATGTCTTCTGCAGGGAGGCTTTTTTTAAAATGTATTTTCCCCCCATGCAGGTGGATCCTGCACCTGTCTGTTACTTGGCGTTTTAAGCACAACAAAACCTCAACTTAACTTTTCTCCGCTAAGTCTGTCAGCAGTCTTCAGTGGATCTTAATAGCCCCCAACCCCAGTGTCTTTCCTCTAGGATTTTTAAGGTGAGGGGGAATAAGAGGGTCCAAATTCCATACAGATGGGCTAGCTTTTTCATTAGCCAATGATATGTTTTGAATCTGTGACTGACAGAGGAGGGCACACTCCATGGGCCAATCAGCTTTCATCTGTAGTCAGTATTTGCCCCTGGATAGATCTAAATAACCAATCTTATATATTTTATAGGTTCTTGTTTTATTTTTTTTAACTGAGTAATTGTTCTTCAAAAAATATTTAATATTAAATGTATTTCTAATTGCCTGCAATTTGTTGGCTGCAACCTGTAATTAAATCAGTGCTAATATAAGCCATAGGAGTACAGCTCTATCTAATGCTAATTATCTGTGTGGGGGTGGCTTATAATGAGTGGCTACCATCATTTTTGTTGCAGGTGAAAGATGCCCTCTGAACAGTTCCTAGTCTGATATTCAGCTCTCATTAATACTATGTACATCATTTTCCCCCCCATAAAACAAACTGGTACAAAAATGATGTTCTGACCTCTGCTAAAGTTCACAAACTAAAGAGGTTTTTTGCATTTTGTTTGCTGTGTCATGGAGAAAACTGCAAATGATATTAAAAACATATCATCCCTGTACACTTATCGCCGCCACCCTGCCACAGTATGCAAAGCAAACAAATGTATGTATTTCACCCGGGAGATTTCTCTCCTGGGTTATTTGTGCACCTCATCCATTGATAAGGTAAAAATTTCGTGGCGTTTCGTGATATTTGGCCAAACTGTTTATAACCGTTTAGAAACCTGACTGACGGATGGTAAACTGGTAGTCACACTAGTCATCAGTACAAATAAGTGTCCTTTGTAACTAGTGGTTTTTAATGAGTTTAAAAAGTCGTCCTTTTCTACCGCAAGATTGTTTGTTCATTTTTTTTTTTTTGAACTATTTAAACTGGTGACGCTTTGAAATTTTAATGTAATCGTAACTATTTGTGTCACTGTCCTGATTTGCATGTGTGACACAGAGGGTCATTTATTTTTATTCATATTTGGTCTGGGCAGTGGGTAGCTAATTTGCATTTGCATTTTAAAAGGTTTTCTGAATGTCAGCATGCAGTGTCATTTGCATGAGGGTTAAAAAAAATATCCAAACAATCTGCCGGATAATCAAAGCTAACACGTCCAATGATGGCTTGGATTTAGAATACAGATACGGGATGCTTCTGTCGGGGCCGATAAGGGATGCGGAGATGTACTCTGCTGTGATGCATGTGCAGAACATGAACCAGACCTGAAACCTCTCATCCACGCTCTGTAGTTAAGGACCGAGCTGTTTTAGTTCCGCCATGACAGCTATTCTCTTCCACAAATGTAAAACTGAGAGAAAAGACTGTCCGTGATTCCTTAAAGCCGAAACATCTGTGAATTCTGAAGATGGGCATCCCACTCGTCAGTGTTTGGATTCCTGATCCCCTTCTCGGAATCTCCAGGCACTTCCGGGAGGATGAGCTGTGTGAATTCAGCCAGTAACCTTCGACTGATGGAGTGGATCTGTGCATTCACTATTTAATTTTGCCCCCCACCCAAACTGGCAGAGCAAAGCAGCTAATCAGTTAAGAACCAATAAACACGTCCCTCTGCAGCTCAGAATTTCTCTGCCCCTGGCAGGGTCCCCTGGTGAACGCCAGGCCTTTCGAGAGCACTGCATTCTCTGCTCTTGTGAGAGCTGTGTCATCGGTAATGTCAGCGAACATCTGTCATCTCAACGGTCAGGATGAAAGACGCTCTCAGAGGCCTAGCTTTCAAATACGCTACACTAAGAGCTCCTCTGGACTTTCTTCTTCTTCATGGGGGGGGGGGCTTCCTTGCTTATATTGGCATGGGGGAGGGGCTATATTGTCGTCATTTATGTGTGCTTTTATCTTAAAGGAATGGAACACCAATTTTGGACATTACTGCCAATATTGAGCGACAGACTTGCAACCTTTGAAGTTCATTTGCCAGATGTGGCTACATCCAAAGCCAGTCGTGATGGATTCGTTAGGAAAATGTTAGGCAGAATCGTGTCAAAACCGCAGCTTTCCATCACGAGGACAGGCGGGCCTTAATTGTGCCTGGCAGGAGGTAGAGGTGTGTGGTCAGAGACAACAGTGTTAGTGCAACGTCCATGTGTCATCTCTCTAATGACGTAATGCACGTGATCAGTGTACAGAGAGCAGGCTATAAACCAGTACTGACAGCATGTAATTCATATTAGGGCTGGCGAGTCTTAAGTCGTTATGGGTCTTGCATTTACTCCAAGAAAACCTTATTTTTTAAATTCACAATTCCTTGTTTTTATTTATTTTTTTTTTTTAAAGAAACTTGTTTTAGTAATCTGATTACTGCTATATTTTTCATAGTTAACGTTCACAGAATATTAGCAGAGCACAAGCTACAATTTAGTTCAAGCTGTTAAAATTGATGACAACATAGCTGCTTAATTCTCCTCAGCTAATTATTCCAGGTGGACCCTGTACACATCCCCCTACTGCTCCATATAAATTTATAACGAAGCTCTATAAATATATATTTTTAAAATCCTTCAGCTGAGAGATTCAAAACCGCATGCAGTGCTAAGTGTGTTTCTCCCAGTTGAATACCTTTCAGGAGTTAATACATTTTTATGTTGGTCTAATTAATTTTGTGCGATTGCAGCAACGTGCTGTAGTGCAAAGATCCTCTTTACTGTGGAAATGGTGCAATGTGGTTTATTTGTCATTGATTTTAGGAGGGAATCATAGTAGGGGGAACAAGCTTGTTTAAATAAACCTGTTTGTGAGGTTAATGTGTGGTAAAAGCATGCATAAATTTTAAAGAGAATGTGGTATGGAAGACCAGGTGTACCAGGCTCCCATATCTGTTCAGGTCTGCTGTAGCTTGCATGTGTTTGTCACAATGGGCTGGCCGACAGCTTAAGGACATGAGGTTTAAACCTCATTCAGCTGTTCATACAACAGAATCGGTCTAACGACATATGATACTGCAATTTTACTTAATTGTACTTCATAATTTATGCTGTCTAAATGCATAAATATATTTTGAATCAATGCCTATTTTGTGACAAGGTCTTTGTTGGGTATTCTGTTTTTGTAATACAGGCTACTAACTGCAGATGTTGAAGATTAAAAATCCCCTCTAGTGTAGTATGCTAATGGATGGATTCTGTTTCTGCCCAGTTACAGACTATAAAACCACTAATCATTAGCATTAATGCCAATTACAGCTATGTTTCATAAGGCTGTACAGATGGCATCTTGAGTGCCACAAACAAAGTTGCTATGTTGATAATTGAAGGAACCTGTGGATTTAACCATGGTGGATCCTCACGGCAATGTCCCGGCCCAGATGGCCCTGGAGGTCGTGTGATTTGCACTAAACTGAGTATGTGACAGTCACAATCTGGTGTCCTCTTCGGTTATTGCAGAGAGTCCGTTTCCACTGGGGCTCCTGTTCTAGCCGGAGCCCTTAGGGGCACGGTGATAGCTGGCTTCCCAACCATCAGTCACCACGATGCAATTTAATCATGCTCCCCTCACGCCGCAAGGGCGGCCATGACGGGGGGATCGCCTCTGCATCTCGCCGTATCGACGCTGCGTCACCCTACTATCAGCACCCTGCCAAAGTACGCAAAGCAAACACATTTGTACCCTTGAGGTAGGGAGTAACAGCAAATCCTTGCTCCTGTAGAGCTATTTTGCTTTTATGGACACATTGCCTGTTTATTACTCTCCGGTCTTGTCTGGAACCAAAACTGCATGAACAGAACCATGCTGGGAGTCTCTTAGGTGACAGTTGTATCTCTTACCTTGTCGCACTTTTATTGATCTTTATTTTGCATCTATTGTTTGTTCACAAAATTGACTTGGATGTTCTAATAAGAAATTCACATTGTAACGGAGACAAATTTGTATGGCAAACACAAAAGAGACAGTATTGACATGCTCATCCACCAATTCCTAAGCTTCATTTTCAATTACATTTCAGCCTTTTCGATACTGTCATGGTTTCAGTAACACTTTCAGCAACTGTGTTGCACTGCTGATCCGTATAGATCTTTCCTAAAGAAACTGCTTTCATATAATTTCTTATGAAGGACCTCATTCTCTCTGACAGACACTGAATTTCTCATTGCAGTTGTGCACGTCCTGCTGAGGGATCAGTCGGGCTACCGAGGTTGTCCCAGTCAAAATGAAACCTCAAGCTGGCTTCTGAGTGTCAGATAAACGACGACTATGGTAACGAACCCTACCAGAAGTGTGATCTCGGAGTTACCACATTTCTTACTCTTACCCATTCGAGTTAACTAGTTTTCCTATTTCAGCCAGAATATGTCTAAGCCAGGTTGTTGATCTCATTTCCGTTTTGGTCAGCATGCTTAATGACCAGTTAGCTTTGAGGTGGCAGTAATCTTATGATCCAAGTGTTTCAGTGCTTAATTGAGTGTAAAATTAGATATTGAAGTATTGAAATGTCTTCTACAGAACTATTTAAATGTTTTTAAATCACATTATAATTCAGTGGGGAATTATAGCTCTTCTAAATGGTAGCCTGTAATGCTCCAGGGTGATCTAAGTTCAGCAGGAACCTTCATGCTCACACTAGCTATGTTCCTATAACACACACCATTTGTAATATTTGTCACCTATAAGTTCCGGGGGGGGGGGGGGGGGAACTTGCATATCAGCATTTGGTTTACCTTAAAATACTATATTTACTGGCCATAAGAAGAACTCGGCACCAAAAGCGTTTCATATATCAATTCCACTGAAAAGCCATTATTTAAAAGCATCACATTATCTCAGAAATCTAAAAAATGCTGGATAAGACACTTTTCTCTTCCCTACTATTCTGTTGCGACACGAGTCCATTCTCCTGAAAGTGAGTTATAAATACACACTGCTTAAAAATGCTTTCTCTAGGTTTGTGGATGATGGGGTTTTTTTTCCAGGAAAGTAATTTGCCTTTAAGTTCACAAGTGAACTCTAGAAATCTCGTTTGCACACAATATGACGGCGCATCATGAAGTAGGCTGTCAAGATCATTTTTAGGGTACATAGGGTAGATTTGAGTGGCAAAACGCCTTGTGTTTCGTTGTGATAGTAAGTGCATTATGCATATACACTCAGCGGTTACTTTTTTACTGCTTCAAACAGAGCATTCAGAGAAGCCATACCGTACACTACCAGTGTACTCAGCTGCCATTTCTGCATTTGTGGCTTTACTGATGCCATTCACTAGTCTGGTCACTTTACTCTGATCTTTCTAATTAACATGTTTTTTTTCGCCCACAGAATTGCCTCTGACTGTTTTTCATGTTTGTCTGCACCATTTTCTGTGAAGTCTAGACACTGTAGTGTCTGAAAATCTCAGGAGAGTGGCTGTCTCTGCGATGCTGGACCCAGCCTGTCTGCCACCAATGTAGATCATGCATGCTATCCCACGATGCTTCTTATCCAAACAGTCACCATACCATGTGACCCTGTCTGCGTAGGGTATATATTCAGTTTCAACGCCATGATTGGCTCTTAGGAGAGGAGCAGGCTGTTAAGGTTAAGGAGCAGGTGTAATATTTATTGTTTTGTTAAACTCAAGGAATTATGACCGTCTGGAGGCTCATGAATTTTTGCCTGCTGCAATTTCCACTGCTGCTTTGCCATGTCTATGAACTGCGTTTTTACCCACAATATCAGGACTTGTATATTGCTTCTATATCAAATCTATTTTAAGCAATTCTCAGCAGTACTAGGCTTTGCCACCTTATAAAGCGCAGACACTAGCACTGCTGCGCCTCTGCGCACTCGTCTGGAGGTCTCAGTCTTCATCACATTGACACCTGAGACAAAAACATTTTATTCATTATTCCCTAATCCATTGTTGTGTGTTCATCTCTGGTCTGGTGTGACAAATTAAACTGTCATCTCAGCATACATACTTCTTATATTTTAATGAAAAACAAGCTCACGCCTTTGTTTTTCAGTATTTGTTTGGGAATCAGTGCAGTGTTATCTACTGTCAAGCTGATGCCTAATTATTACCTCTGGAAAAACAGGGGTATTTAATGTATGGCTGGTAAAAAAAGGCAGTCGGGAAAACGGTAACGGTAATGAAACCGATATATAATAAGACTTAAATATTTATAGCTTTGAGAAACTTTTTTTTATTGTCTAATGTTTCATTTATGGTATAATGTTTATCACAAACACCGTCTGGTTGTAAATATAATTTGGACATTCCCACTTTGCTTAAATCCAGGCTTTCTTTAAACACTTATATAAACATAAACATATATGCTAGTTAGTAAGGCTGTGAGTTTCTGTATTTTAAGTTTTCAGCGACGTCTATGTAGTATAGGGTTCCAGGTCCTGGAAACGGAGCGTCTTTGTGCTTCGTGCAGATGAAAAATTCAAGTCTGCTTCCTCTCCGACTTTGAAGAACAGTGTTTATACCTGAAGGCATTTTAAGTAAACATGAACGCTGTAAGACCAAAGCATTCTTGTTTAGGGGGTGGAGAAAGCTGGGATAAATTTAATTAGCATTGATTATCATAATAGGGAAGCTTTTCTGCCACGAAGCTGCAAACTCAAATTCAGCACCGTTTTACACTTTTAATCAAAATCTCACGACAACGCAGTTTCTGCCAGACTCGCATAATCTCGCAGTTTGTGTTTGTTTATTACTAAAACTGCTTAATTCATTAACACGTTTAGGGAGTTTTTATATGTTCATGCACTTTTCTGTTGCAAAGGAATATTCCAGAAATCTGTTCTACCTTTGCAGCAAAGCGTGTCAAGTCACTATATCTTAACACCTCCTGGAAATTGCTTAGCCTGTGAAGTATGCTAATGGGTTTCCAAGAAATTATGTTCCATTAGCTCATTTAAGACCCTTGACAATTTACCCAAGTTAATCTGTTGTGTGTTTCTACGGACATTTGTTTCTTTTTGGAAGCCGGAATTGTTCTGAAAATTTCTCCCTCACTGAGGATTAAAAGCACATGTGATGCCCATCACAGCACTATCTAAATGTAGATTGATATTGACTACGCTGAACTGATACAGCGGACTGCAGTAAATGCTTGGTTGGCCGCCCCGGAATATGTATAATCAGCACCGCTGCGAACTCCTCTGCTGGTTCCCGTCGAGTGAGGGAAGCATATGGAATCCCGGGGAGTCTTCCAGCATGCAGCTCTCTGTGAAATTAAGACCTCGATTAAACAAGATCAGAACTCTCCCCATTCCCCGTCTGCCCTCGATCGGGGCTCTTCTGGCGATGATATCGGCTGTCTACTCGCGTTCTTGGGCTTTCGAGTGGCGGCTTGAACGGGAGTGCACCCGATTCCACACATCAAGGGACTAAAAACCCGGTCTCAGTATGGTGGCCTTTTTAAAACCCCAAGAATTATTCACCCGGGCTGACAATTCAGGCATAAAGTGTTTCTCGAACTGGAGTCGGACTGATTAGAATCGTGTCTAGCATGAGAAATTGTGGTTAACTGGACAGAGCTATGGACCAAACTCATAATTTGAAGTGCCTATGTTATTGTTCACTATTCTGTTTGGCTATTTGTTGTTCTCCATTGCTATGTCTGTATTCCATTGTAGGCTTATTATACAACTGACAATGAAGCTCTTGAATCCTTGAAATGTGGTTTTGAATATCTTTATCCCATTTGTATACAGATACATATTTTTAATAATGAATGTATTTTATCTCTACAAAACATCACAGCGAGTGTATTCAATAAAGATTTTAGATCATACTACAGGTCTACAAAGCCCTGAAATTACAAGGTTTTCTGTTTTCAGTGTCTGGCTATTTAAAATTCATGCCTAACATGCATAGACATTAAACTCTTGCTGTATCTTGAGGGGCTGAGTATATACATTTTTCGTTTAATTCTTCTTTAAAAGGCTTGACATTTCATAGATCAAAATAAGATATATGGAAATCCTCGATGCGGATAAGCAGCACGAAGAGACTTGAGCAGCTCTGTGCGGTTCAGCACACGCCAAATTAAATGGCAAACATAAAAAAAAATGTATAAAAAAATACGTTGAACAGTCGGAATCTCTGTGATTACCGCATTAATCCTGCAGAGCTTCACCGCAGATCTCCACAGGACGTGTCAGAAGCCCTTAGGTCCCTATAGTTTTTAGGAAAAGGGAAGTTTTCCCAAATGCGTCCCTGCAAAATGAATTATGGGTATAATGTCATGTACATGCAATGAAATTCTGACTTTCATTCTGTGGCTAAGCCTCTGTGCCTGGGTTGGAGTCCGACTTCGGCACAATAGCCATATGTCCGTGGGGCGACGAGCGGCGCCCCTAACTGCCAGGCCCGCAGGTCCTGCTGCAGGCTGCTGCCCCTCGCTGCCAAGCTCTCGCTCTCCCACATGTACAGTAGTGTGCCGCGGAGTAAGATGGGGTAGGCACAGAGAATTTCCAAATGCGGCATCCATAAAGCGTTATCAAATACATTTTGTTTTTGTTTTGATGTGACACTGGAGAAGATGCACTTTTAAATTTCGTTGTTATGGAAACGAGGACAATGAAGCATCTGAATCTGCATCCACAGAGCAATGTGCTGGTTGAGGGTCCAGCTGTGACTTTACTCTGCCGACCGCTGGATCCGGATCCATACAACAGACCTCCTGATCTCAGGCAGTGAGTCCTAAGCCAGTGAGCCGCACTCCACTGCTGTCAGTAAATCAACAATTGGGAAATAATACCACTGTAGACAAACACTGGAAACCACAAGTATGAAAGTGCAGTTAGTTTGCTACCAATGTAGAGTATCTGCAGTTAAACTCTGAAAGAAGCAGCCCTTCAGGACATTACTGTATGACTGTGATTGAGCAATGAAAGCTCAATGAATTCTCAATGTCATCAATGATGCTTCTGATATACATGTATAATTATGCCAAAGTGTGTAAGCTTATGCTGCGTTCACAACGCGAGCAGGGAGAGCGTCAGCGTTCGCTCTTATGGAAAGCAATCAGGGTCCAAAACGTACATGTTAACCTGTTCATTTTGTGTGTGTTAACGTGTATAAAATGGCAGCGTAAACATGCTAAAAAAAAACGTGTTAACGTGTCTTGAAAATTAAGGCCCAACCATTGTAGTCCAGAGGTGGGTAACTTCTCAGTTGCAGCCATTAAAGGCAGAGACACAAGTGTCTCTGATTGTGTTCAAGATTAGATTCAGTTGTATTAAAGCAGTTAATGTAATATAATACGTAGTCTAAATTATGGATTAATTTACTTATGGAATTTTATCCACACACCGTTTTTAGATCATTCTGAAAGTTATATGCATGTACACCATCAGTGTCAAAACCTTTTCTTTCATTTTTAGGACCACTATTGTTCCTAATTTATATAAATGATATAGACACTAATATATACAGCAAACTGGTGAAATTTGCAGATGACACCAAGGTGGG
>JAODKM010000094.1:1905795-1919912 GCA_026780845.1 Petrocephalus sullivani | reverse complement strand
CAGCGGGGGAACCGCAAACCACCGGCGGACGGGGGGGGGAGCGCCGGCCGGCCGGGGGGGCGCGCCGGGGGGGGGGGGGGGGGGGGGGGGGGGGGGGGGGGCGGTGCTGCTCTAGAGACCACGATCAAAGTTTGTTTTTATTCTGTCTCTCTTCCGAATGAGGCCTCTTAAAATCAGCCCTCATTCAAAATGAGAGCTCCCGGCTCCAAGGCTACTGTCAGAACCGTAGGAAAGAGTTACAACATTTACCACTTTTCTAATTTTTTCTTTCCCCTGCAATGTTTTTAGGATCCTTTTAGGGAGGTAAACAAGCGTTTTGCTCCACATTTACCGCTGGGCATTACCTTTAGCAGTTCACATGCCAGCTGGAGATAAATCAAAATGAGCAGCGAGTGAAACATCACAGCATGATATAGCCTGATGTATAACGTTTTCAGCATCTGTAACTAAAAAGCAAAAAAAAAGAAACTCCTCAAATCGAAACGCTTCAATACCGACCCACTTCCAAATGTCGCTAAATTTATCACGGGTTGCTGTTAATAAGATTTTGCTGAAGGCCAAAAAGCAGGTTTCTTTGTTATCGCTGGAGGTTCTCCCCGTTCTAAAGAACTCAGACGGGAACTTTGCTCCGACCTGCTCAGTTTCCAGCTCCGCGGTGCTAAAAAGAGCCACCGGTATTAACATGAGAATGCATTCCAGTTCCTTTCCTTTATTTCAAACAATACTGTGTTTCAAAAGCGAGAACAATGTGGAGACGCAATTAGGCTCCTTGTGCGGCTTTCCCGCGCTTATCCGCCGGCTTTCACCGGAAAATCGTCACGCCGTTTCCAATAACTGCCGCTGGATATAACATCCTACCAAACGGATAAATCAGACCCCACACTGAGACCTGGAATCCATGTTTGGGGCGCTCGCTCCAATGCAGGACGATTCCTGGAACCAGATTACCCATCAGCCCCTCCTGCGGCCCATAGAGACGGGCCCACTCAACCTGACGCTGCGTCCGCACTCGCCAGGCCTCTCATGCAGGAGTGGAGGGACATATTTTAAGTGCTGCATTAAAATTTTGTTAGGAAATGGACTGTCTTTAGTTATTTATACTTTGTATTTCTCTGGGCACATTTACATTCCCGGATTTACGGTGTGGCCATAAACAAGCCACTATAACTAAAAACTGGTCGATAAACGCCCACCGAAACGATCAAAAGCACCAGCCCCTGGACACTCTTTTATTGACCACTAAAATAAAATGGAAGCAGGAAGGGGGGGCCGGTGGTGGCAAGCGGGGCATCGGAGAACTCTGCCGCTGTGGCCTCCTGGGGCAAATAAAGAACAGGGCAGCTTGGAAGCGCCACCTACAGGACAAGCACATTATCTATTATTGGCCTGTCCACATGCAAGCATATTCTCTCAGAAACAAACACCACATCTGCAAATGTGGTAAACCACTCTGTTTTTCTCTCTCTCTCCCTCCACCTCCCCCCCCCCCAATTTCACTGCTTCATTTAAATGCACCGGGGGAGCTTTGACAGAGTAGCTAAAACCGCAGTCCTTTGATTTGTTTTTTGTTTTTTTGTTTTTTTGCTCGTAGAGTTTGAATGAGTTGAGAGAAGCCGCACAAACGGCCTTAAATGAATAAATAAAACGGGTCAAATGATGGGATGTCTGTGCTGTCACACTTCTGGAGTGGCTCTCGGACCCCCGGCCTGTTCTGATCGCTGAGAAATCATCTCACACATTCACTGTGTGGCCACATTCACTGTCTCTGGCAAAACCCCGAGCTGCAGAACCTTCCTGAGAGCCTGCAGTCTTGCAAATACACGACTACGGCCAACAATGTGGCCCTGTGCACCCTTGGGCACAAATGGACCTCCACAAAACTACCAAACAGCATTCTAGGTCATTCCAACATCAGTGTTCCGACACCATAGTCAAACTCCTGACAAACCAGTTTTTCTTTGTTCATGTCCAATTTAAATTCATTCACTTATTCCAAGGCTTTGAAATTAAATTAAATGCATTTTAAATTATTTTTCCCCACTATGATACTGCAGAAATGTAAGTACTACCATCTCGCCTTAATCACTTATTCTGATGAGAATTTTAGCCGCTCTGCTGACATGCTGGAAGGCCGTTTTAAATTTATGTCTGAGTCTTTGTGAATGCGCTCATCCCAAGATCCCAAACGTATCCGTCATCCCGGCTTGACTTCCGGCCGGCACAAAACCCACAGTAAAGCCACCTTAACACATTATGATCCCTGATCCGTGACTGAAAGCCAGATCTCAGCCAGCCCTGGTGAGGAGCGTGCTGACATTTTTGTCTCTGAATGCTGCACGCATGTGAACACAAAGCAGAAATGACTTAAGAGGTTTTAACAAGCGTTGCATTGAGTGCATTAGTCACAAATGAGCATGGATGCACCTTGTTCTGGATGGGTGATGTCACCTATTTACTGTGGTAGACCTAAATTTCTGCTTTTGGCTTTAATAATTGCAGTTATGTGGCTCCAGAGATATTAATAAGCAATTCGATATGACTGAGAAAAGTCATTGGGGATCAGGGGTCAATGCCATAATGAATTCTGACAGACATCAAAATTAATTTTTTACCACGAACATGGTATTTAAAAACACAGCCTACATAGTTTTTCTTCTCTCAATCAAAATGTTTTGCCACGTAAATGTTGGTCCGCTGGGAATATAAGACCTATATAATCTTCTGGATTATGAAACTGTATTTTGCTATGTGACAGCAGACCGATTTAGGAATCTAGGCACCCCGAACCCCGGGGTTACAGTGAAACCGAGGGTGAAAATGTGTGTCATCCTGCAACCAGTAATAATATGCAGGACATCTCCAAGTCAGGTGTGAGTGGTGCTTCCCGTCCACCTCACAAGGGCCTAGCTCAGGTTGGGGCAAAGCTGCTTCCAGAAGAAACACCCAAACCTACTCAAGTCCTGAATGCAGCTGCAGGGAAGCAGACTTAATTCTCAACAAACAAAGATCAAACAAAGATAGTAAGAATCAACAATCGGCATACAGAAAGAGTGAAGTTTTTGTTCTGATGCTAAAAAAGAAAGAAAATTAAAAACACCAAAATTATGTAGCCTGATTAAATTTAACGAAGAAGAATGCAGGACATCACTGTAGGTTGCCATAAGTATGTGACACTAACACTCAAGCAGAACATTTAAGCACTAATTTGGGTTTTGTTAACATACGTATCAGAAATGCAGGGTGTTTTTTTATTAAGATAAATGTAAGCTTTCCTTAAGACGGGGATATTGGCACGATTTTTTCGGGTTTATGTACCTCATATAGTTCTCCGCCGGTTTTATGTCAAATTTTTGTTCAGCCACTTTAACGTATTTGCTTTTTTACAGTCCGCTAGAAATACCGCGGCTCTCGAGGCATAAAAAGTAACGGAATCAGCATGCAGAAGTGATTCGGCTGGACATAAAAGTTGCTGATGAGCGGCGGGTTTATAATGCCCCCTTGGCCGTTTACAGCGCTGCTTCTCGGCGAGACGGCACCGCAAAGCGATGCCCCCGGTACCTCTGCGGGGAATGCGTGCCTAATCCCGGCGACACTACAGTTCCGGCAGAATACATTACTGTCACATTACTGCGTGTAATAGCATAAAAAAACACCGATCTTAATTTCTAATTTCGAATTACTTTTTTCTGGAAGGGAGAGGGGTCTCATCTTAATTGTTCTACCTGTAGCGTTAATCGCCACCAGGACGGTGGCGGCTGTAGGGGTCATTTGCATTAACATCAGATATAATCGCCAAGACTGTGCCTCTCAGATGTAGGGAGCCATTCTTCTTAGTTTGATTGTTTTTTCCTTAGATAAACAAACAAAAGCTCCATTGAAATCGGACCCATTACGCCTCGATACAGTATTTTTCTTTACTGCCATATCCAAGCCAAAAGTCATACGTCTATAAACAGGAGAAGCCAATGTCGCTTATAAATTATGTTGGGGTGATTAAAGGGATCCAGCGGGCTAGAAGTAGTTTATAGCCGAGCTCGACTTGCTTTGTCTGGTTTCCAACTAGATCATTTTAACGCGCAACATAAACTAGGATGTAGGATATCAGCGACGGCGATCTTCAGTATAGAAGCTTGTTTATAGAGACGTTTTGCCTTTAAATTGATTCTGCCTGATACGCGTATGCATGGTCTGCACGGTGTCCCCTCTGACAATAACAGAAATGGGCTGTGTGTCACTGTATCACAACAAGCCGTGGCACTGTCATGTGCATGCTTTTAATAACCTAGCAGTAATTCCTAGGCGTGCTTTCGCCGCACTTGTAAGCATGTACTCCGCCGTGACAGTGCTCCCTAATGCTGCTCCTGCGCCGCGCTTCACAGACAGCGACTGAAAACGCTAAGGCACGGGGGGGGGGTCATTTTAAGGCTCCGCAAAGACCG
This sequence comes from Petrocephalus sullivani, assembly GCA_026780845.1. Classification (NCBI taxonomy): domain Eukaryota; kingdom Metazoa; phylum Chordata; class Actinopteri; order Osteoglossiformes; family Mormyridae; genus Petrocephalus; species Petrocephalus sullivani. The sequence goes on along the minus strand of JAODKM010000094.1, from coordinate 1,915,473 downwards.
TGTACTGAATAATATTTACCGTCGCGGTGATTCAATAAACAAAACTTTAAATTCTAAACTTCTCAAAAAAAAAAAAAAACATGCACGATCTCACCCTTACCTTTCCAACAGGAAACCAGTTCGGTGGCGATAACCTGACCAGGAAAAGCAAGCACAAGTCCATTAACTAAGTCAGCCACCGGTGTATTATAAGTTCGGCATCATAAAAAAGATCCAGCATCGGACGCGATCGTGCGAGTACTTGTGCGGCGCTCTCGCAGCATCAGTCTGCAGATACGGCTCCGCCTGGCTGACTTGCTCCCTGCGTGTCACTAATCTCCCCTTTCATTCTCTTATTTCGATCGGCGGTAATCCGCACGTCCCCGCTTCTCTCAGCGAGAACCCTCGCCTCGCCGTCCCACGCTGCTCTCCCGACACGGACCTCGGATCCCAGCTGTTTTCAAGCCGGGCGATCGGGCTCTGCGCGCATGCGCTCTGAGGCGGAGGCGCTCCTGGTCCCGCTGCCCGCGTGCGGCGTCTCCCTTTGACACCAGCTCACAGAGCGCGTCAAAACGTGACTTTTTATTTATTTATTTGGGGCATTTATTTATTTAATACTCCGAGCGCAGATGTAAACGCTGGTTACACTCGCATTTTGGTTACGTTTGTTAAACATAACTATGCATGGGCCATATTCCTCGATCCATGCAAAAGACAAGTAACGGGGCATCACTGAATATGCGGGTAATTTAATTAATGAGGCAGATGTACTGCCAGGAGCCATACGCCTCGTACTTTGAAGCATTGCCCATCTCCTTCACAATGACAGCCGCTGTCACACCACGTTTTAGGCGAGGCGCAAGTTTTCTGCGGATTTCCCCCAAGATAATGCACGTGGTTTAACCAGGTTTAACCACGTGCTGCGGTGTAAAACGGCTTTAACCTCCCTGGCGAGGATGCAGTGTTGCATTCATGCCCTTTTCCAATGCATACTTTGTGAAATGCAGCAATTATTGTATCTAGCGTGATGGATCTCTACGCACATTCGTGTCTTGAGCAGTTTTTCAGTGGAACCATTAGATCAAATGAATTGCGTTAATTGGAATATGAGGCAAACGACAGTCGGAGTGCCCGCTTGTAATTATCTGTCTGCCATTAAGGGTGCGCTGGCAGGGTATTAACGACTGCACAAGGCTACCTGCTGGCTGCCAGTGCCAAAGGGGAGGGGGCAGTATAAAATCTTTGGCACGGCGGGGTGAATGATTACGATTCCGCCGGAGTGATTTCGCGTGTCCTTTTCCAAATGAAGACCATTGTTACATAGCGCAGTTCAATTTGATGGAAGCCCCGCGGTCATCCAGGGCTTTGGATTGCTGCGTGTATGCCTTGCCTTTTAAAATGTTAAATGCTTAAATCTTGGTAATTGGCGTGCTTTCGCGGAATTGGCTCAGCTGGTGCTCCCGCAATCAGTGCAGATCTTACGAAAACAAGTATTCGCTCCCTTCGTGATTGAGCACGATTTGCCTATGGATATTTTATATTATCGAGTGAAGGGTGTTATGACAGGGAGATGACCGACGATGTATGAGGAATGCATGCGTGAATCACTTACATTGACGTTATTATAGCCATTATGCCGGAGTTAATGTTTATCTTTTTTTTTTCGAGGTATGATCACAGTATCCAGGCCACGCTTTAATAAAGCGAATACCTCGTCATAAGAAAGGTATACTACAGAGAGGGTCGGTACGTGCACCATTTTGAGTGTTATTGCTCTCTGATTAGGTAGGAGATTAGCCTCCCAGGGCACCGTGACCTCAGTCAGTACATAGCTGGCCTTGCATTTCTGCAAATACACGGGCATCGCTGTGTGGTGTCATACATAAAGTGAATACGGGGCTAAAACGCAGCCTATAAATAAATGACAGACCATGCTTTGGTGTGGATCTGTGGTTCTGGGACCATCTCTTGATGTCTAGCCATGTTTCTGGCTTCTATTTGATGTCCCACCCCACATGGATAATTAATTTTGCACCGCCCGTGAAATCTTTTTTAAAGTCACATTATCCTAGCGTTGTGGTTCTCGAACACAGACAGGCGGTACTGTTTACGGCTCGTTAATGCATTTTGTATTATCGCTTACTGTGGATAAACAATGAGATTCTAGACAAGAAAACCAATCGTATCCAACGTTGAATTTATACTTTATTTTACACTTTATTTTTTCGATATGGGAAATCATTACGTATTAAAGTCTTAAATCCGCAAATATCCTCGTAACAACCGAATCGTAAAATTTGGACTTTCTGTTTTCATGTTATTGATGTGTATCCCACCATCAGAATGTGAAATCTGATAAATAAAACAGCAGTACTGAAAATGGGTTGGTGGGGGTGGATTGGAAATTACTGAAAGTTTCTACATATTCCTACATAGTTAAGAAAAAAATAAGCCTTTGTTGGGGAAAAACAACGAATAAAATGTAACCCATCTCTTATACGAAAGAATAATTGTATGATTCATTTGTAAAACTGTTTTGAGTGTATTGTATTTGGATTTATCCCTCCGTATTCCCACTGATTATCCAACACAGGAATATTTGGAATATTTGGAATATTCCCTTCACATTTAACCCTACATGTATCGGCTTTTATAATTACATCTTCCAAATGCTTATCCCAAAGTTGCGGGGGCATATGACATTTGATTATTATTATTATTATTATTATTATTATTATTATTATAAAGAATGGATCTGCAAATGAGTGTTTATTTGTATTTTATATCCAGTCTGCTTGGATGTTACAATTGGCTATATGCCACTTTGCTTGCAGTGTATAGCCTGTCAAAGCAGCATTGTTCTGTTGTTTTATGACAGCATAAAGGCTTTATATGTTTGTCTCTTTTTATTATGGATAAAATTAACTGCTTTTCCAAACATTAGCTCTGTGTGTCTTCTCTGTTTGTACAGCATTCTCTGTTTGTATATGTCAGTGGCTCTCTAAGGGTTCCTCTCTTTTTTTAATTTTTATCTTTATTTAGCATATTGCCATTTAAAGCGTGAATATTATTTGCCATAATAACATTAATGAAATGCCAAAAGATTGTTTTGATTTATAGCAGTGAATCAGTGTAGCAACATTAATTACATAAATGATTATATGTGTATGTTATAATAATGCATGAATTGTTTTTCTTTATTATTTGTCGTGAGTGTGTCTCTTTCTGAGTGATGGAAATCCAGCCATTTTTGTGAGAGAGCTGTTAATTAGCTTTATATTACTCTCGTTTTCCCAGGCGAGGGCCACACGGGTTCAACAGAACACCTGTTTTTGAAAATGGTAGCTCTACCAATAATGGTGATAGAGAGAGATCACACCCCTGGGAGACGGCTGGTCGCTGTCCTGTGGTCAGACCCCCACCATCTTTCGGGGGGGGGGGGGGTCAAAGGTCAGCACCTTCTATGGTGTGTTCCATTGTTGGTATGTGTAATTCCAGGACTTACTGTAGATTTGCTGTTGTGTGTGTGTGTACGCGCACACTGTGTGAGTGTTATCCACTAAAATTCTGCCTAATTAGTGAGGAAGAAGCAGTCTCACTGGCTGCTCGTTACTCACTAATTAAACCTAGTAATTAAAAAAAAAACTCTCTAAGCCTCCGGGGCGTGGCCACGAGTCATTTTGACACCCTTCAGTGCTTGTGAGGTGAGGTATGCAAGTGTTTTATTGTACTTGTACAAATGACAATAAAGCTTTGGGATCCTTGAATGCTTATGAACTTGCCTTATCCTCTAGTATCCTGGCAAGCCTGTCCGTATCCACGGTTGTGTGGGCCAGCCGCCCATAACCCTGGGTGATCCGGCCGGCTTTCTCCCATCATTATAGAGGCGTCTGTTTCAGAAGCTTCAGAAGTAACTGATGCTACCAGCAGTGGCTGTAACATCTGGGCCGTCCGGAAATGCCACAACCTGCAAGAGCTCTCGCCGGACACGGATCCGCTTGCCATAAGGTGTGGGCACCCCGGTGGATTCTGGGGGCCCAGCACTGTGCAGGGGCCCTTGAATACACAAAGATGCATGACAACACTGCCTGTTCCATATATCGTGGTATCGCCCCATATCACAAAGGCAAAAATGTGCAGTTAGTCTTGTATTTTTGTGTTCTTGCTGAGTGAATTATAGCATCGGGGATGCAGGGGGTGAAGTTCACATTCATGTATCAGATAGAAAGTGGCAACCCCAGCTGGAGGGCCCAAGGTGACATTTTTTCAGGGGTCCTAAAACTCTAGCTATGCTTCCGTGTACCTGTCACGTGAAGCCACCCCCCTCCCCATACTTTATAAGAGCCGCTGTTATCGCTGTTTAAACCACTTCACCTTAAAAGCTGCTTTGCGTGCTTAATATGGCCCCATCTTCCCGGCCGCGTCCCTCTCTGCGGCAAATCGGAGGCACTCTCCGGATTCTGCCGACGTCACCACTGTCATCCTGGGCAGAGCATGAGGCCGTCGGAAATCGCTTAACGCAGCACGCACCGTCGGTTACGCATGACCTCGCGGTGAGTGACGCCGGTCCCCGCTGACTGGGCGGAGAAATCGAGAAGGACTTGTGAAAACCACACGTGTGCCGGTATTTGTTTTCGGGGGGGGTGCTTTTGGAGGATTTCGTTTTTTTATGCCAGTCTAAGAATAGGCAGTCGGTTGCTTGGAGGGAAAATCAGCACAACAATATTAATTCTTTCTCGAGATGAATGTTAACCATCATAGGAGATAGTAGATGCTAATTAGCGCCATTCCAGCCACCCTTTCTTTGTTTTAGCCCCTGAAAAATTATTTCTCTAAATCCAATTAGTAATTTATGCAGTATTTTCATACATATTTCGTACAATGGGACTCCCTAGACTGAAACTGGCTGGCCTGCTGGGAGCCCAGTGTGTCAAACCCTGGAATCGTCCCCGTTAGTCATGCACTTATTTCACTTCCTGTTCATACATGGACCGTTTTATGCTTCTGTCTCTGAGCTAGAAGGCATTCCTGGAATCCTCCTGCTGTACTCCCTCCCCCCCCCCCCCCCCCATTTCCCACCAAGAGCACCACATGTGAACGGCCCCCCAGGAGCTTCAGTAGCTTTAAGGAACAGTAGCTTTAGGATAGTGCTCAGAGGCTCTAGGTACACCCTTATGCCCCCTCGCTCCGTTAGCCTGCTGAGCCCGTGCCAGGAAATGGGTCGCCCCCTACTGGAGTTCACTGTGCATCAATGTGGTCCATTTTCATCGCCCTGTCGGCCAAGGACGCAGAGTGAACCACTTGAAGAAGTGAGAAATCACTTCACTCCACAGTGCTACAGGGCTAATGAAGACCTCGAGGAACAGAGTGCCACGGTGATGCTCGAAGGACCTTTTCTCTGTCGTCTTAAATAATTGCCCAAATTTTCCAGCGTTGGCTCCAATCCTTGAGGACATAAATGACTATAAGATTCAGATAACTTTGAATATGATAAATAATAATAGCATGTTTTCCCTTTTTCGGGGTCTCGACATTCCTCCAGTGCTTGTGGAACCTATATCTCATGATCCTGTGCTCCAAGGAGCAGAAGCTTTATCCTGTCTATCTTGCATTCAGTGGTGAGGGTCTTACTGCAAGATGACACTTTCCTTCCACTGCCTGAGTAGCAGACAGACAACCAGGACATCTTCCCCTGAGTATCCTGCCTCCCACTGGATATTTAAAGGAGTCTATGACTTAAATTAATGCCCGTCATCTATTCTAACTGTCATGGATACAAGTGTATTTATCAGAGCTGCTCACAAAGCCTGTTTGGCCTCCTAACAGAGCAAGTGCTTAGCACTGCATATGTACTGCTGCATGACCCCTACCATCCGGGGTGACACAGGCCCCAGTAAGGTTATACCCTCCTGTCTATGGCTGTGCCAGCAACAAGGTTAGGCTCTTAATAGCTCCAGCTAGCTACCTGGGACAGACTCCAGCTCTATGATCAGTATCTCTGGAGCATCCCGGTATGCTTTCTCTTTGCTGATGCGCAGTGCATCATTCCTCTATCCAACAGGCTCCCAAATCCTCTATTAGAGTACCTGACTATCTGTTCCCTTGGTGGTCTTATGACGTTTCCTGAATTCTCTTTGTCTTTTGATTGAATAGGTCTGTTAGGTTCTTGCTATGTGTGCAATTCACTGTATGTCTTTTTATCAAATACCATTTACCCGGGCATTTTCAGGATCTTCAGACATTGGGGGCTTATCCCAGGGGCCTTATCTGTCCGAGGGTCATCATATAGAATCCTCTCTCTCTGAAGTTATGACGATTGTAGTTCTACTGAGACTTTCAGAAATACAGCCACGGACTTCGTGAGCGTGGTTGCTAAAGCACCTGACAAACGAATTATTCGGGGCTCGTTCAAATTCATTTGAGGTTTCAGCCAAGGTGCTGGGCTGTGTGTTTGATCGGCATGCTGAGCAGCAGGTTTTCCAGCGTTCCCTAGTCGCTAAGAAGGTCTGTCCCCATCCAAGGACTCCCATAGCCGGTCCTCCCCTTACCCGCATTCAGACAGTCGGTTCTTCTGCGTCTTTCCTTCTGTTTTGGTTTCTCTCCAAGTTCCTCCATAGGATCAGAAGGGGTTAAGAGTCAGGCACCCGGGTACCGAAAAGCGAGGCTGACCTTCGAGGGCAGCCTTTCATTGAGAGGGACATGGGAATGCGGGGGCCGGTCGTGGGCACACACACGCTGGGAGAGTGGCGAGCGGCAGGCGTCGAATGTGCCGGCGAAAGCCGTGACGCGAGGGAGACCTTATCGACTGGAGAATAGGCTTCCGGGAGCGCTGTGACTTTTAGCAGGAATCCCGGACATATCCCCATCGTGTCTTTTGAGGTTTCCGGAGCGCTGGCACCAGCTACCCCGGCCCCCGCCTCTGAATGCTGCCATTGTTGCCCCCCGCGCTCCCGTGTTATAGCAGCTGAGCTTCCTGGCAGGGGCCTCCGTTTTTTTGGCCCGGTCCCCGCTGTTTGTCTGGCGAGGCCCACACAGCAGAGCTTCGTTCCTCCCCCCCCCCCCCTTTATTCCGGAACATGTGGGACATTCCGCGGTAACCCCGCTTCTGAATATTGTTCACAAAGCACAGCGTCGCCCGTGACGGAGAGGAACATAAATCGCGGCTAATCCCGGCACGCTCCAGTGTGCCGGCCGCACAGACGGTATCGTCTGAAGTGGTTTCACCGCCGCGTCTAGCTGGCATTCAGAACTTCTGCGGATTCGCGGATCCGACACGTTAAATAAAAACACTACATTGTTTGCTAAATTATGTTTACAAATGCAGTTTTACGCAGTTTTATGTATAAGTATCTCTTTACATGTAAATTGTATATTGCAGTTTTATTGCAGTTTGGTGTTTGTAACACAACCCCGGTGCGGCACAGTTTGTAAACAAAAGAAAGCAGATGGAAAAGAAGAGTTTGTTCATTCATTGTCTCACAAAAGACCCTGCAGGTCCCCTCTCCTCTTGTAACGCTGACTGCTCGTATGCAATGGGGCTTTTATTTGTTGCTATAACAAACCTCCTTTATGATGTTTTTCAAGCAAACTGATTAGGCGTCACTGGGATGTTGGTTCTTGGTCAAACCATTTGGTTAACGTTCTTAGGAGGCATATTCTTTTGGATATACGTTGTACTGATATTTAAGTGGAAAGAAATAATGGTAACATTTTAAAGCTGTCATCTATAACACATAAATATCTTTGTACGGCATTATAAGGGTCAATATAAGAATTAACAGAGCACTGCATCATCCACTATTGATAATCATAAGGCATTATAGTGATGATCATAATACTTAATAAGCTCCAATGAAGCACTCATCTATAATGCGCTATAGGTACCTTGATAATGCATTATAATGTTTGGCGTAAGAATTAAGAATGCTTTGTGCTGCATTATGAAGGTATATAGAGTGTTTTATTGAGATCTTCATGAAGCTTTCATAATGCTTAATAAACATGGCAATAATATCATGCTTTTTTTATAAATATTAATAGCCATGTTTATAATGCTTTATGAATGCATTATAATGTGTTAAGAATGTGTTCATAGATTCTCACAGACATGGCATTCATAGAAAGTGTTACTGAAATCATTTGTTTGTCCTTTGTACTAATATGATGCCAAATGTGATTACAATCAATGAAATATTGATTCAATTAAGATAATATACTATTTATTCAGGTGTTCAAATGAACCATGTCAGGATAAGGTAATACATTATACTTTTTTAATTACTTAATGTGTAGGTGTATAAGAGACTGTTGGAAACTAATATTAGATCCTTTGTCTTAGGACCCTATTAATTAATTGAAATGGTAGCTAAAGCAAACACACTGAGGGGTGCCTCAGGACCTGGGTTGAACGTTCATGTAGTTAAAGTCTGTGACTCAGGTTTCCCACAGTCCCCCAGCATCCTGTTTCCTAGCCTGTCCCAGTCCTCATCCCTGGGGGGCACCATACCTAGCCATCCAGGCAAGGCCAGGAGCCCGGGAATCTATCAGCATTTGTTATTAGCACTTTTCCCTCCTTTCTCCATAGACGATGGCTGTTCAGATGCTGAAGGAGGTAGGAAGGATGCAGACCAGACACCGCCTTTTATTTATTTATTTTCCCGTCTTATCTTTAAAGTCCCGTTTGCCGGCTCCTAGCGACCCGTCCGTGATGCTAATGGAAGCTGACAGTGCACAAAAGACTTCTTAGTTGGCGCCGTGCTCTGCGAGTGCACCAATCACTTCTGTGGACCTTGTAAATACAGCCGCTGTGCTTCCCCCAAGCCCGGCCAGGACTCCTCTGCGTCCTGCAGTCGCTTTGCCCAGAGCACAGGTCTTGTTCTGTGTTTTTGGTTGTCCTCAGAGAATGAAAGAATAAAGCTTGTCAAAGTCTTATTTTTTCTGCAGGATGGCAAGATAACTGGATTTTTTTTTTTTTAATTTCCAGTTTTTGTATTTCTTGTGTTCATAAGATGAAGTATAAAATTGTAAATTATGAAAGTTTCTGTTACTATCTTCCTGGTTTAAATTAGCGATTTGTGTGAATTTTTTTAATGAGTGTCCCAGAGTGAATAAAAATCTTTGCTGTGAGGTAATTTAAAAGTGACACTCTGATCTGCAGTGTCATAGTGCCTGCCCTCTGAAGTTAGGCAATCTGCAGAATCTCCCCAGCACACTCTCACAGCAGTGACTTCAAACTGAGCCTTGCCCACGGCTAACCAATGACAAGCAGCCTTCTCAGTATCTCAATCTGAGAAGGGGGCGGGGCTTGTCCCAGAACTTCCCCTACCTGGCCACATTCAAGGGCCCATTTGGAAGGTTCAGACTAAAGGTCCCGGTGTTCAGGTGCAGAATGGCCTTTAATTATAGGTCTGAAACATTATCATGTTGATGAGGGGAAAGTGAAAAATTGTTCGGTTTCCCATCACCAGAATCTCTTAGTAAAAGCAATCTTTTTTCCAGTCTTGGTGAAAAGAGCTGAATTTGCCCGCCCCTACCCCCAAGCGGACAATTTCACACCCCTCTGAATCCCCTCTCCAAGGTCAGACACAACCAGCGGCACATCGATCTACAGCAAAACCCCCCCCCCCCCCCCCCCCCCCCCCCCCTCCGCGCCCCTGCGCCGAAGCGGGGTTGCGCCACGAGGGGCCAGTGCGGACGAGC
>JAODKM010000094.1:1869742-1883061 GCA_026780845.1 Petrocephalus sullivani | reverse complement strand
GGCAGGCTTGAAACAGACAAAGCTGGAGGTGAGGGGCGTAGTGGGATATGGGGGAGCGGGGGAGAACGTCCATAGCCTATCCTGGACGCTACAGGAGCAAGACAGGGAGCAACCCAGATTGGGGCACCAGCCCATCACAGGGCACACTCACACATGCAATCTGGTAACTCCAAAGAACCTCAGCATGTTTTTGGACTGTGGGGGGAAACTGGAGTACCTGGAGGAAACCCCACAATGACACAGGGAGAACATGCGAACTCCATACACATGGAACCCTGGGCCCAGCTGACCAGCTAGCAGAAATTAGTGACTGGGCCCGTGTTATGACGTGCCGCGGCTTCGCCGTTTGCCATATTGCCGATCCCTCGGCGGAGGCGCGGCCCTTTATGATGGATATTCATCTGCGCCTTCATAGTTCACAGCAGCCTGCCTGCCCGATCCGTGTGCGAGAGCGCCAGGAATCTGAGTTTATAGCCAACCAGACAGACGCCCATTCAGCTAACGCTGTGCACCACCTCATTCTGTGGGCTAAGCGTATCAAAGGATTTCTCCACGTAAATGTTTATGCTATTATGCCCTTCATTTTTACTCTTAGTCCAAAAATAATTAATTTCCGGTATAATAAATAAAAAGTGTGCTTTATTTTTTTACACTTACTATACTGTAAGAGGGTACACTTAATATTGTAAAACCATAACATAATATTTCATATATGCAGTATTTCTCCCTGTCCGTGTATTGTGGTGTAAAAACTTAACATTAAGTATAAATCTAGCAGAGTTTGTTTTATAGCACCTGTGGGAAAGTATTTATTAGTACAGGAGAGAACATCAGTTTTTAGAAAGGTTCTTACTTACTTTGGAGGGTCTTAGAGAAGGATGCCTGGGATGGTGCCTTGATTGTGTGGCTCTCTCAGTGGTTCATTTGTTTACCTGGATAAACAGAAGAGATTCAGAATTGTGACCCCCCCCTCCTCCCCCCCGTCCCCACTCCCCTGGCAAGAAACAGTTTTCTGATTTTCTGATATTTTCCATGATCAGAAATCCACATCTACATCGCATGGCAGATCCACATTCCCAGAGGGACAAAGCAGATCACATGACAGACCCGCATCCCCAGAGGGACAAAGCAGATCGCATGGCAGATCCGCATCCCCAGACGGGCAGAGCGGACCGCACGGCAGATCCGCATCCCCAGAGGGACAAAGCGGATCGCATGGCAGATCCGCATCCCCAGAGGGACAGAGCGGATCGCATGGCAGACCCGCATCCCCAGAGGGACAGAGCGGATCGCATGGCAGACCCGCATCCCTAGAGGGACAAAGCGGATCGCATGGCAGACCCGCATCCCCAGACAGGCAAAGTGGATCGCATGGCAGACCTGCATCCCCAGACAGGCAAAGCGGATCGCATGGCAGACCTGCATCCCCAGACGGGCAAAGCGGATCGCATGGCAGACCTGCATCCCCAGACGGGCAAAGCGGATCACATGGCAGACCCGCATCCCCAGACGGGCAAAGCGGATCGCATGGCAGACCTGCATCCCCAGACGGGCAAAGCAGATCACATGTTTTCTCTGGTTCCTCCACAGAAGCCATTTTTCTTCCACATGCCCCCTACTGAGCATCTGGCCAAAGAACAATGTCTGTTCATGTTTCTCTCTTATTGCAGCCGCTGTTTTCTGCTGTCGGTTTTTGTTCTTTGCTTAATTTGCCCATCAGTCATGGCCCTTTTCTTTCTGGGACAGTGAAAGACTGATTTGTCAAGTACAGTTGACTGATTAATCACCCCTTGTGTGTCCTACGTTACGAGAGCAAGGCTCTCTCTAATTTGCCCGTTGGTGCACTATTGCTGGGCCTTGCAGACAACTTCCAATGCATTCTCCCGTCGGAGGGGAAAAAGTACAACCGTCCTTAATTCTTCTGGACAGAAACAGCCTTTAACGGCCGTGCCTGACAGTTTAGGAGCATTTTGATGGGTATGAAGTCGGGAGGGTTATCAATAACATCACATCTTGAGTAAAATAGAGAGGCTGGGGGAGTCGAATCGATGAATAGATCAAAGAAGTAATGATCTGGAACCATATGACTGCCAGATATGGCCAAAAGCATTTTTTCCACCGCATACAAATCACGCCGTTGACAGGTGTCGCCTCTAGACATATTTAGTTTTATTTGTGTGACCTAATAAATGACCTGAGAGGGTGTGCTCTATGACATTCATCCTCTGTCCTCCAAACCCACCCATGCAACATGGATCTGCAGGTCCCGGGTCCTTACACCTTGTTGCATGTCGAGGGTAGATGTGATGCTGGTGGACGGTGAGGAATGCAGAGTTCATTTGTGTGAAGTCGTCTATAGCTATAGCGTGTAGCATGTTCGGGGCGTGGAAATGTCTGCAAACTATGAAACGTCCAAGAGGGCTTCGCTGGCTATTTGTGGAAAGTTACACCAAATGAGCCACAGTGTCTGTGCACTGTGCTCTGTGCCCGGCGTCCATGTCCGTCTTTTGTTGCTGTGTCACGGGACGTGGCCACGTGCTGCTTTAGATGCACCTAGAAAATTAAACCTTGCTGGGCAATTAAGTCAACAAGAGGTACATGTGTGGAGAGAAAAAGCTTCACTCTTTCCTGTCCCATTTATTCCTGCAAGCTGCAAATTGTTCCCATACAACAAAAGCCATAATTATGTTTAAGTCTGGGATAATATATATTTATCAAATATTTCTGAGATTATTACTTTTTTACTTTTATGGGAGTGTAGGAAGATGTTAGTGTTAGTGCTACAGAAGAATTTTGCTGTCTTTACTAATTTTGTAAATATATCATTTTAATATCCGGCATTACCTAAGAACCACCGTAAATGGTCATGCCCTTGAAATCACAGAGGCTTTTAATTAAAATGCGATACGAATGTAAATTTCCATTTATGTTAATGGAGGAGTAGAAAGGAATTAATTATTTCAATGTTTTATTCAGGGGCGAGACTTATCTTTATACCCCTCCTATGAATAAAATATGTGGTGCAGGGCTCCCGAGAGTTTCGTGTGGGGGGAGGGGACTGCCATCAGTGGGGTCTGGGAATCGAATCTCTCCATCCAGTCAGGGCCTTTGGCTGTGACTTCCCATGCAGGAGGACACAGATAAATGATAACGACAGCTCTTTTCCCATGACCGCTGGCAGAGGTCACAGAAACGGGTCAAACGATCGCCCAGGAGGAATGAAAAACTCAACCAGAAGTGCAGTGACCCCATGCAATCCTGCAGTGGCAGATGGTACCAGCCAAAGTTTCTTTTTATAACGGAATGCCTTTGCTTTCGTCAGCTTCTACCCAATCTTCTCGTTCTAGAACGTCATGATGACCTGGAAATTAGCAACGGCCTACTTCATTGATTTCACTTCGATCTTATCTGAGATGATCTCGAGGATGCACTCTGTTGAAAACAGGATCTCCCTATGAGGCAGCCGGAGGCCGGAATGGACTTTGTTTATGTGATGGACCGTCTCCGCGTTCCTCACACGGCGTCAAGGTGAATCACCTGTGGAAATACTGTATCCTTCCGCTGCTCCGATTAGCTGCTTTACGACGCATCCATGAATGCCGAGTGATGACAACTCAACAAGCAAATCCACAATTGGAGAAAAGGTCGGTAGGACAATTCAAAGGGATTGTGACACAGTCCTGATTACAGGTTGATCAGTTCATGTTAATCCATCCATCCATCCAGGGTCAGGGAGCCCATCCCAGGCAGCAGAGGGAACACGGCTGGGGAATTTGATGCTATCATCTTACTGCTTCTTCAAAATATACCTGAAAATCCCTCATTTTGTCTTTCTTGTGAATCCTTGCCTAAATGGGAAAATATTCAGCTTGTTACGAGCGCAGTGCAGAGCTGGCCTTAGCCGCCTCGATGCATTCATTCATCAAAGGATGAAAATGACAAGGTCACATTGTGCGCTGCCTGCTAGTTTAAATCCAGCCGCGACGGACCCTGTCTCCTTGTGCTCCGCGGAGCCAGGAAAAGCTGCCGTCACAATATTATTTAGGAGTGTGGAGCAGTTCTTTGACTTTTAAAGGGATATATCAGCTCAAACTGAAGGCCTTCGTTTAAAAAGACCATTTTAATGTTATGTGTATAAATATATTGGGAAGAAAACGAACGTCCGCTCTTGGATGAAACCCCTGAGTTTTTGGCGTGTTGGGCCCAGCTGCGTCTATGATGAATCGGCTGCCGGGAAACAAACAGGCCAGCGCTATTAAATCTGGAGACCCCGTAAATTCCATTTCTGGATCTATTATCCATCCATAATTCCGCCGTTACGGCCGTCCCGTCCCAGGCATCGCGGTCGCCGTGGCGTTAAGATACAATGGCGTGATGGGTCCCAGCACACTGTGTCCCTGCATGCGCAAACTCAATTTACTATAATACCACTGCCACAAGTGAACCTCTCCACATTCCATGTGTTTTTAATAATGGAAATGTGATTGCGTGGGATACGAGTTTATTAAAACCGAATTTCTCCCAGCTGGTTCTGCTCAGTGGTCCTGTGCAATGGCAGGTGTGGGGGGAGGGGGGGGTTTCAGCCATGGCCTCTTTTTGGGGCCCCCGGGCCTGTGCCTGACAGCTCTCCCGGTTCCCCCTGAGGGCCCTGCTCCAGGGGCCACTCCATGTCTGCAACTCCCAGCAGTCCACGACGTAAGCGTTACTTCCCAGAATCCTCTGTTTCTCCCCAATCATTTTATTTTGTTTCGTGGACAGGGACAGAAATCCAAAATAATTTATAAGTGCCACGCTTAGCTGTTATAAAAAAAGATTAATAAAGTCAGAGTTAAAAAGAATCATAATAATAGGTATGATGTAGAATAAATGTACGTAAATCTGGGATTGGATAGTCGAAGGCAGAACAGATTCTGAGAGCTCTAGAACCCGGTTGGAGGTAGTGGGGGGGGGGGAGGAGGAGTGGTGGGGGAGGGGGGATGTGGTGGGGGGGGGGGGGGGGGGGAGAGGAGGTATTTCGGCATAACTGCGGAAGGGGGCGAGGGCAGTAGAAGGGCAGCCTAAGCGTACTCTGCGATTCAGCAGCGTGCCTCACTCCGCGTGTACGTGTAATGAGGTCACTCCACCCGGATGCAGCACAGTAAGGCGGATTGCTGGGAGTAAGATCCAGCCCATTGGTGGCAGAATCCAGGCTGAATCTGCACCCTTATTTGTGTCTGACAACCACAATAAATTCTCTCTGGTCTATAAGGCAATGACTGCAATGAAATATGAATGTATGTGATGGTGCCTCTGTCTCTAGTGATCCTCCCCACACTCAGTAAGTCTAAAATACCTTCCTTCTCTGTAATTACAACACGAGGCATCAGGTCACCAGAAAAACGAAAGGCATTATTATGAGCAATTTCAACATCGCCTTCACTTGTAATAATATTAAAGGTGTACATACCACAAAATGTGGACTCCAAAGCATTCCCAGCAGCTTTCTCTGTTTACTTAAATCAAGTTTTGTCCAAAAACAGGTAACACTCATGTAAAACAAAATGATGTTGTACATTCATGGTGCATTAATGGGAACCTCTGCAATGTAGATAATAATAATAATGATAATAATCTAACTTTAGGTTTTAAAAAAACATCCATGAGGGTGGCATTCTAGTTTTTCTAGTTTTCTAGTTTTTAGAAGGAAGAGTAAGATCTTCGTCTAAGTCCCAACTTTGTCCAAGTCCCTGATTTAACAAATAACAAGGGTCTCACGACTCGACTGTAAACTTCGGAGTTGCACTGTCACCAACCTTTCAGCTTAATTCTCATGCGTAGTGAAGCAGAGAGTGGGTGGTCCAGAGCTGCCATAAGGAGCGTCTCTGCTGGGAATCGGGAATCACCACTCCTGATGTCTCCTCCAGTCTGTAAGACTCCAGTCTTTAAATCTGAGTTTTTTTATAAGGAAGCAATGAAAACCAATGGGAAAAGTGAACCGAACGTAAACCAGCCGCACAAAAGTTACCAAGGCATACATACCCACGACTCGTGCATAACTACTTCTCCCATTCCCAAAGAGAGAAAAGGCATTAAAATAATATTAACATTAGTTAATGTTTGAGGTTGTGTTACTGTGAATATCTGATTTGCTGTATCGATTTATAGATTTTTTCCTCTAATTAGGTAGCAGGACAGATAAGATGAGAATATTAACAGACACTTAAATGGGCCCAAAGAGAGGAGAGAAAATCTGACATTGATAAGCCAAATGAACATCGAAAATATAATTATCTTAATGGGCAATTACTAAGTTCATTACAAAGTGTAATTAAGTGGAGATTGATGAGCCTCCGATGCCATCTCGTGACTTCTGGTAACTTTTCTTTTTTTTTAATGCATTGATTCTCAGTGCGGAAGATAAACACAGAACCCGTTCATCATCCAAGCCGACAGATTCTTGGATGAGCGATCGGTCCGGAGGAGGGATCAGATCTTGATAGTGCCAGAGGGCTGCTTCGTGTCTCGTTTTTAGAGAACAGATCTCTGTAATGATGGGGGGGGGAAGTGTGGAGACCACAGGCACAAGCACGATGGATCCATCGCTGGCAAGAGTCTTTTAAATGTCAGTGACGCTCGGATGCATTTTCTGCATTTCATTCATAGGGTAATATCGGCGCATCGGTACATTCCGCCAACCTCATATGTAATCTCTCATGCATATATGTGTACTTTAGTACTTTGAGACAGAGTGTATAGAGTACGGATAATCGGGGTGGCTTTGGCAGTACGTATTGTGTGCCCATATTGAATTCACCCGAGAATTAATAGCAGTGAGAAGGCCTTAGAGTGCTACTAGTCTTTTGTGTCTTTTAATTACAGGCATCAAAACAAAAAAATTTCGAACCCTGGTTTTGTTTGTAATTCTAAGAGCACGAAATCCCACTTCACACGGGCACTAATTACCTGCGATGAAAGGCAGCATTAGCAATTGTAATGGAGTGCGTCTGTGGAGCCGCGTGCGTGCAACGTGGCCGCGTCGTCTTGGCCGGGCTTCAGTAACGCCCCCCCCCCCCCATCTCCCACTTCCTGGCCGAAAAAAAAAAGCTTTGACCTTGGGAAGGAAATATATATCATCGTGTATCTCTTTTTGTTTTCAGCCTTGATCTTGTTTTGAAGGATATACTTTTCATTTATGTTTCTGTTTAGGTTTTTCTTTTTTTTTTTTAGACGTCCAGACAAATTTCTGCTAGCTGCTGGGCCCAGGTTATGGATTACGCGGATTATAAATGCAGGCCATTAGCTATGGCAGCGCACACGGTGGACGAAGGAGGATTCGACCCTAATTGTGCCGTTCCTGTGGAATGTCTCTGAGTCATCTACTACTCCTTTCTTTATTTATTTGTTTTATTTATTTATTGGAGCCGATGAACAATTGAACGTGCATCAGTAGCTTCATATTTATTCCTGGGCACTTTATATGAGCTGACAGTTCAATCCAAGCGTTTTATTGCCGGTCTGTGTGATATCGACATTCCCGGGATGTTGCAAATTGACTGATTAATTAATTGTCTCAATTAACCAAACTTAATTTGGTGACACAATCTGGATAAGGTGTTTGTGTGCCTTCCTGCGTGATGCGACGGAAAGGCTGTCAGATGTGTACACCAACCCAGAGCGAGGCATTTTAAGGTCTCAGGTGTTAAATATTATAAATCATGCCCTATCGTACTGCCCAGATATTAGAGCGAGGAAAATCAGTAATGGGTCGGATTACCACCACCTCACACGTGAATGATATCTTTGAGATTAGGCAGTAGAATTACTTCAGAGACATTCTGAAACCGCACCATCCATCCTCTGGGCATTTAGTAAAATCCTCCTGTCCTTCTGGGCTTGATGGCCATTAAGGATGATGTTTCTCGTGAAATTAGCTTTGCTGGCGGAGGGCAGGAGCACATGCTGGTCTTTTTATATAGCGGCACAAGTTGGAATGTTCCTCGGCTAATAGCTAAGATTTCACTTCAGTTCCCTGTGTACCGTAGATAATCTTTTGTTAAAAGGACGTCTTGGGAACATCTGAGACGAAACTGGACATTCTCCCTTTTTTATATAAATATTTCCAGCTGGGTTACCATTGTGCAATGCCTGCTCAGCCTTCGGTTAGGAGATACTATGCAGTTACCCTGGTAGTTTGACTCATTTGATTATACTGTATGTAAGTAGATTTGTCCTTCATAAGATAATATAAAACAAGCCTGGCTTCGCTCACTACTACAGGATGGAGGTGCAGTAGAGGGTAATGCATTGACCACTGATGAATTTCAGTGCAAATGGAAGCATCAGGCTTTAAGACATTATTTGTGCTGAAGTATTACTGCTACTACTGGCAGCTGGCAAATATTTATTCATATATATTCTCCCTTTGATAACTTTCATTAACAGTCCTGGAATATGGTAAAAAATATGGTAAACACTCTAAATAAAGGAGTAAACATGGGAGAATTCTGCACAGAACAGATTACAGGGTAAGAATTATGGTAAAACTTTAGTTAAAGCAGTCTTATACTGCACTACACACATCTTCACAATGCATTATAATTCATTTGTAAAGTATTATATACCAGGCTATAACTATTTATTAAAATGCGCAGCAGATTATAGTCATGTGTATTATGCATTATGAATGCTCTATGAAAGTCTCATCTATAATTCAGCACAGACATCTTTATAATGCAACACAAAGCATCCTTAATTCTTATACTGACTGTTATAATGCATTATGAAGGTATTTATAGTGCATTATAGATGAGACCTTCATAGAGCAAATGCGTGCAAAATGCATGAAAGACATGGCTATAATGTGTTTTGCCTTTTTATAAATATTTATAGCTGTGTTTATAATACTTTATGAAAGCGTTAGAATGAATTATGAGAACAGTTGTTATGCTTTATGAATATGGGCTTCATAAAAAGTGTTACCAAACGAATATCCCTCCTACCAGGACTATAGCAACAGGTAGAATATAAAATAATAGGCTTTAATTCTCTTCACATGACTGCATTGGGTAGTTAATTATGAGGTTTCTATTTACTTAGTTATACAACGCAAAAAAAAAAGATTGGTTTTGCTTGACTTGATCGAATTTAGCAATTTAGCAATTTGAGTTTTTTCTTTAATAATTGCTGGACTTTGTTTTTTTTTTTTTGTAAGGTGTAATCGGTTTGGATTTACTAACGAGGATGAATTGCAGACAGAGACATTGCTAGATTAAATCAGCGGCGCACATGTCTGTAAGCTCGACCGACTCCGGACGCGCGGACGCGAATAACGGATGACCTCATTAGCTGGCGCGGGTGGTACTTCCGCTGGCAGAGTGCAGCTGGGCTCCCAGCGTAATTATCGACGTTAACGCGAAGGCAGGGGTGCGTGGCACCGAGAGCAGGTCAGCGAGGATGAGCTCCCTGCTCCCCGCGCGGATGTTTTTTCAGCTCGTCTCCCGTAAGGCTTTGCGGGAAGAGGAACTGTGGACATTCACCAATACGCTCTCATCTGTTTGTCTAGTGGGGACCCAGGTGTGAGGTACTGCATCACATAGAAGCCAGTTTGTGCTGCCTGACGGACGTAAAAGATGGTACATTTGCATTCATTTGTTTAGCAAATGCGTCTGGTAATTAGTCATCTCATACAAGTAAGGCATATAAAACATCACCACAGGATGGACATCAAGACAAGCACAGAAAAAATAAGTGGGCATCCTTGCTTTGTAGATATATACATATATAAAATATACCTTAGGTGCTAATTTGTTGAAGGATGACGTGGTAGAAACAAAGGCCTCAATTTTTGATAAAGTATATGAAAATAAAATGAATGCAACTGTACCTAAAGAGGAGGATTTGAGCAAAAATCTAAGCTATGCGGTGAAAATAAAAAAATAATTTTCAATCAAAGTTAAATGTTAAAACCACATTTCCATAGGCATAAAATTACAGTCATTGTTTCAGACCAGAGAGTGGATTAAAGGCCAGTAGAAAGTAGAGCTGTCAAATCCAGACCCTAAAAAACCATCTAATACCAAACCGCTCTTTAATTAGGATTAAGATTTGATGGGGGTGATACATTTTGCTCCTTTTATCTCCTCCAACTTACTTTTTTGCAAAGACGTACAAATTTATTCAGACTTGATTAATCAAGAGCTCAAGCTGAAGAAAAAGAAGCAAATCCCCCAAAACCATGAGAATAAACTGTTAGAGAAGAACAAATTGTGCAAAAATTCTGCCAAGAATATTGATTCTCCTTTCTTTCCATCTCTTCTCTTTGCCTGTCTGGCCCCTCTGTCTTATAAGCGACATGCCAGTGATTTTCCCACAGGACAGGTGACTTTGTGAAAGGTCGGGGGTGAGTCTCTCAGGATGTGACTCATGTTCCTCCCCACCGGGCAGTAGCCCTTGTTGTGGCCTCACACATCTTCTCCCGACCTTCTGAGGCTGTGGTGCTTCAAAAAACTACCCAAAGGTCATCTGAAGGTTATACCCTCTGCCAGGGGCGGACGGACAACAGAGAGCAGTCTGGGAATTTGGTGGGGGGGTCCCTTGGTTTTTTTGGTGCTGACCATTAAAATAAATCATAATTAATTTATCCTTACCTGCAATCGTCCTAGAAACATGCCGCCATTGATGGACGGATTTGGCACCTCTGGTGTATAGACGACATAACGCCAGGGTTGCGGAAGGATGATCGGCCCACAAAAGACCAGCTCACTGGGAAAATTCTCGAATTTCCAGATGGCCAGTCCATGTCTGCCCTCTGAGAATGAAATCAGAGTTACCTCATACAAAAGAGTGACCAGTCAGGCAAGAAAGGGGAATTATAAGAAGGAATTAGTGGAATTGCTGATGGCAACAATGCGGAGGCATCTTCAAAAGGCAGCGGAAAGGATTACTCCACTTCTATAGGGAGGAAGCGAATGCTTGCTTACATTTAAGCTATACATTCATGGAGGGTGCTTCAGGGTCTTCCTGCAGCCTCGCCGAAGCAGCAAAGGGCATCATCCCAAGGGCGCAGGAGCAAAATTTTCACCTGCAGGCTTCAGCTTGGACTTCACTGTGTTCTACTGTCAGCCTTCACTTCGCGTGGTCTCATGAGTCGCTTAACATTTCATCAAATGACAGGGACACTGCAACCCTGGACTAGGTAAGTGGTTTTGGAAGATAGACGGGTAGACTATCCAAATATGTTTATGTCTATGAAGCCATGTGAAACTTTTAAGAAATAGGCGAGAACTGAGGAAGACCACAAAAACATCGAGAATCACTGTTATTCATAATCACTGTCATTTCCATCTTTAGCTGAACATCTGCTGCCAATGCAAACTGCTTTTATCATTAATCTTCATGCAGTTGCCATACCATGCATACTGTTACACGGAGTGCATTTGTTGAAAACTAAGGTCACCTAGGAAAGATATCTGTTGTCAGCCTTGCAACCCCCTCCGAGTTTGGAAACCCCCCATAACCACTCACCTAACATCCAGACTCCATATGGCACAGCCTTGGTATGTGTGCGTCAGAAGTTGGTGGAAATTTGCTATTTTTTAATCTTACTCCCAATGTCATATTTGTTGGTATACTACTCAAGTCATGACAGCACAGATGTCATGATTCAACCATAATCCAATTTTGCAAGGGGATTTGGAGGTGGTCATATATACGCAGTATATATTTTATATATGTATGTATATATCCTTCTGACGGTTTTCTACTTCAGTGTATGTAAGTAGAGTACCTAGCAAATAGCTTACTGAAATACAGACTGTCATCCTCAAAAGAGGAAATTGAGCAGAGGCGCTGAAGGTGTTTTTCTTTTTCCTCTCTATCCAGCGCTATGTCCAAAATACAGTCCATCAAGGTCGAGATGAAACAAGTTTCAGAAGTTTTATGGAAAGGTTTCATTAAGGCCATTTATTTATGCTATGGAAATATGGATAGAGTTCTTTACGAGTGGCACAGAGTGCATAGTGGAGGGGAAAAAATTGTGCTGTTTGATCCTAGGCATTATATAAAGTGAAGATCAGAATACCTTACAAAGTGTTTTATGTCTGTTATAGTCTGTTACAGTCTGTTACAGTCAAGAGCAATGTTTCCCAAACCGGTCCTCAAGGACCCCCAGACAGTCCACACTTTTGCACCTACCAGGAGTTGGGAGGGAGCAAAAACAGCAGGGAGCTGGGAGGTAGCAAAAATGTGGTCCCTGAAGGCAGGATTGGGGAACATTGGTCTATCGTATTGTTCAGTAGCATCTATAAAATATTCTGGTGTCACAATGAGACCACATCTTGGGTACAGGCCCTGGTTGCTGAAGGCTACTGAAGGTCTAAAGCACTGAAGAGGCATCACACTAATCATACCTGATAGAAATAACTTACAGAGAAAATTCAAGCCACTTAATCTTCCTAGTCTCCATAAAAAGTTGCTTGAGGGGTTTAACTGAAGCATTTCAATTCATAAAAGAAATTAAAACAGTAAATCACAGGAACTCTTTGCCTTTAAATAGATCCAAACGACATATATTGGTGGTTGGGGGTCTGATTTGATATTGGAAGGAATTTCTGCACCCGAGACAGCCCACAGCTACTCGTAGAAGCATCCATGTGTTCAAATATTCCTGATCACATTTCTGCATATTAACGGTGGAGTGTACGATTGATCCAATTACTAAATGTGTAAATACTTAAGGTCCAGTCCAGAAGACAAAATATTTTCGACCAGGGGTAGGGAACCTGATCCATGGAGAGCCGGTGTGGGTGCGGGCTTTTGGGATGACCTCTCAATTAGCCAATAATAAAGCATTGGTTGTCAGCTCCTGTCCTGAGGACCCAGTCTTATTGGTTGATTCAATAGTCATCCAAAAAGCCCACACCCACACTGGCTCTCCATGGATCAGGTTCCCTACCACCGTTCTAGAGAGTAACGGGGGTGAGCCGTCTCAGGACAATGTTTAATTTAACTCTTTTTAATTTAACCCGATTTTTTGTGTGGGGGAATTTTACGGGAAGTCAGTCCTCGTTACAAACAATACTGCATGTCCTGACAGAACATAACTAAACTAAGTAGGAGACCCCTAAGACCTGATAGCAAAGCATGAGTTTAAGATAACAAGGATAATAGCAGAGAAAACCAAGTAAACACACAGTGAGTTGTGACATTTAGGAAACGCTTCATTGCTTGCACCCTGACCTAGAATAGCTGCCTGTGAGCACAGGAACCTCAGGAGGAGCGTACTGATACCAGGCTTAGCTGCCTGTGAGCACAGGAACCTCAGGAGGAGCGTACTGATACCA
>JAODKM010000094.1:1834645-1860506 GCA_026780845.1 Petrocephalus sullivani | reverse complement strand
CGGTGTTTTCTCCCCCCTCCCCCCCGCTCCCCCCCCACCTCCGACCCCCCATCCCTACCTGAACCTGGTGCTTAAAGCCCCGCAAATGGCCGGTAAGAGAGACACCGATTTAGAGAAATGGCGGATCGTTGTGCTAATCTTTGCAAACAATCGACCCATGCCATGAGAATTGATACCCATCGGATGAGTGCACTGTTCCATTTTTTTTCCTTTTTCCCAGACAACTCCGGAGAGAGGGTCACCTAGAGGAGACATCAGTTTGTCGCTTTCCGGGTTGATTTTCGATCTTTCCGCCCTCCCTTGCCAGGCAGCACCTGTTGACCTATCTGACCCCATCCTCCTTCCTTCTCCTGCTGAATTGGGATTGGTTCCCCAGGCGTGGGGAGGTGCCTGCATTTTAGTCCCCTTAGAAGAACGTGTCTTCTCATGTGCCTTTTGCATCACTCGCTGCTGCGACATTGCTGCCACCACCCAAGCCTTTCATCTTCGGTGCGATGCATCTTCCGACGCTCCGCTACACCTTCCTCTTCTCCTTTTCCCACTCTCTCACTAAATGCACTGGATGGCTCATTTTCTTCAATCCTACCACTCTCATCTATTACCCGTTTCCCAAGTAATTTTGCACGGAGAAATAAAACATGTGCATTCTGGGAATTCAGACCTCGCAAGACCTCCCCTCCACTTCAGTCTGTATGCTGCAGCATTGCATAGTCATTTCTTAATGTATGTTAACATTCTCCAAACATGACCTCTCAAGGTTCAGCACAATTAACCTG
The DNA here is from genome assembly GCA_026780845.1 of Petrocephalus sullivani. NCBI lineage: Eukaryota > Metazoa > Chordata > Actinopteri > Osteoglossiformes > Mormyridae > Petrocephalus > Petrocephalus sullivani. Next base: position 1,859,730 of record JAODKM010000094.1, on the reverse strand, counting down.
CATCTTTCTATGTGGAATACTTTGTCCTAATTTAATATTTCTTGAAAACAGCCTTTGGCACAATTTTTCAGCATTTTTTCATTATTAAAGGCACTGAATTTAATTCTGGGAAGACTACAGACAATTTACGTAGGAAACAGCCATAAAATAGATGCATTTTCAAGTGTTAGAACTTGGAACTATTGCTAATCGAACCAGATTGTTCTAATAAGCTATTATGTTACTTTATAGAACCATACATATTTAATACTTTAATACGTCTTTTTGCTTTTAAAAATGACTTGTTTTATATTTTCGTATCTGTCTTTGAAGCAAGTACGTCTCTTAGTCTTCTTTGTTCTCATAGTGTGTTCCTTTGAAGGATGTGTTGTTTGAGAATTATTTTGACTCCAAAATAATTATTTCCTTGTTTGTTTTCAGGGACTTTTTATGTTTGAACTTCCCTCCGTCTGCATGGTTTTTCCTTTTTCAATTCGAGTAGCATCTGCGAATAGTTTATTATTATTATTTTATTCGCCGAGTAATTTTTCACTATGAAAGTGGGTAAAGGCTTTGTTCCTTGAAAAACCTGCTTTTTTCTGTCTGTCTGGCATTGGGTAGCGCATGAGTGTAAGTGCGCGTTATCTCACCCTTTTGATCGAGTGGCCCCTCGCTGAGAGCTTCGGACCGGGGGGCTGGGTCAGGCAGGGGTGAGTTAAGGATGTGGGAGAGCAGAGCCGACGGCGAAGCACCTGAGAAAACTAACCTTAAATCCAGCCATGCCCTAGCCTTCTTCACAAAGGCCAAATCCCTTTGCTGATATTTTATATAGGCCGTGATGTATTGGATCAGACAGGGTATTTTGGTTGGGGGGTGGGGGGTGGGGGGGGATTAAGGTTATTCATGTCTTAACTGTTATTACCATGGCTCCAGTCATGTGCTGCAGGTTTGAGCTTGATGGAAAGCCGCTATGCTGTTAGAAAGGCCAGCTTTCGAGACCAACCTGGATGACTCATTAGAGGCCAGCTTTGAGAAGCTCGCATTTAACCTGGAGTATCTGCCATTTACTATAGCGGACAGGATGTTCACAGCGCCTTTCGGGAAGATCAAGGGTCCATGATACTGCTCTCAAATGCTGCACGTGTTTCGTTCTGCTCTCTACATGTTTGCGGTCAGCATGTTTCCAGAAACATTAGAGAATGCTGTTACTGTTTCTTAGAAAAAGCCTTCAGTTCTGCCTTCCTCCACTCTCCCCATCTGCCTGGCCTGAAATACTTAAAGAAGTACTGTGTGCCACCCCCACCTAATGAGAGCGAAAAACAAAAATCGTTAGTCAAACCTGGCACCATTGCCACGTTCAGCCTCTCCCTAGCAACCAGCAGAAGACCTCTCTAAAGATAAAAAAGAATTACGGACCATATTTGGAAGAAATGGAATGGGAGCAGAGGTGGTTACTGGACCCAGAAACTGACTCTGACATAGGACAGTGAATTTAGGCAAATATTTGAGTTGCCTGGACTATAGAGCGATGCCTTTATACTCCTTAAGAGGGCTGGGCCATTTCCTCATCCCCGCTGAGATTTTACTGTTTCTTCTACTTGTGAGGAGAACATTTGCCCATCTGTCATGGTCCAGATTACACACACGACATGAAAAAATGTTCTACACCCACCTCTACAAAGCAAATCACATATGAAGCAAACATATTGCATAAAGCATACATTTGCAAGATTGTTTTTTTTTCATCCTAATAAACAACTTATCCAGCAAGACATGGCTATAATTACACCGGCTAAAGGAATTACCGAACAATAATGCAATTATCTGTAATTAAAACAAAGAAAAACTCAAGAGATAATATGGTCTTGGGAATTCTGTTGTTTCCCCACTGTAGCTGCAGCTAAAATATTGCATGTATTTTGTTATGACCTACTAATCACGTTAATATGATTTATGATGTGTTATTATGGACACATAAACTTAATTGTTAACCAGAATGCACCGGGGGAAACGCCGCATGAGAGGACAGAAAATGAAAAAGTGCAAAGAGCAACGCTAAACTGTGCCACCCTGAGGAGAAAGGAAGGTGACAAATCAGGAGATAAAGGAAGCTCCAAAGTGCTTTATTAACATGGCAGACACATAATATACAATCCGCCGTGTGCATTTAAATGTGATGTCTGGCGAGATAATTGAGTTTCTGCCTAAAAAAATGCACAAATGTTTCCCCCCTTCATTCATACACCACCGCCACAACCACCAATGCATGCCGAGCAATATTCTCAGGAGCTTCTGGAAATTTCCATATCTCATTCGCTCCTTATCTCATTCGCCCCCTTTGGAATCTCAAGCCCTTTGCTAGCAATGAAAAGTGAATAATAAAAAAAATCACGGCTAAACACCACTCCCTTCATAATGTAATATTGGTAGTGATGAGTGCGTGACTTGGGATTTTCAGCATTTGGTCAGCAGAACGGGAGGCTAGTCTAATGCACCAGAGAAAAAATGAGGGGCTCAACGAACCATCACAACCACATGATGGCCGCTTACGGCCTCATTGCCCAATTTACTCCCTAATTATATCTTTTCTTGCAACAGGGGGAAAAAAGATCACATTCATTCATATACACGTATATAGCTGAACATTTTTATTATGCTTGGTCTGTATTTCAGCCAGCCAGCCTTGAATCTTTGTCACTTTGCCAAAGTCCGCTCGCCATTTCTCGTAAATGGCTTTGCCCTAGCCCACAGGTACGGAGAAGTGTGAAATTGGCCTTGTTATAGTTCTCTAGGTTTTATCTACAAAAATATAATTCTCTCTGCTCAGCAATAATGTTGATAATTAGTCAATTTTGTGTTACAAGCCTCATTAGGATTATTGAACACAGGACGTAAATATTATTGGTCAGTGCCATGTGACTGTATTGAAACCAATTTTCTAGGGATTTTTTCCTTCCCAGCCCTATTATTATTATTATTATTGTATTTGAAACAAAGCATTATGTGTAATTCATCCATACACTTATTTAAGGAGGAGTCCCAGGTGTATAAATGACTTAAATCTGGCAACCCTGCAGAATCCTGGCGTTCAGTGGAAACAGGGCAGCTGTGAAGGCTTTCCTGATAGGCTGCCTTCTGCAGGTGAGAACTGTGAATGCTGTCTACCTGCATGCCTTTGCTTTGTAGAGGGTTGCCATTGCATGTGATTTTCTTTTTAACTTGTTGGGGTGAGAGGTGGGACCAAGTTCATTGTTTAGACCACAAATATAAGCCAGCCTTTGACAGCAAACTTGCATGCGATTTTGGAGCCACCATGTTAAGTCTGCCAGTTGTGGATCCGAAACAGCCTAATCGGGCAGCTTGTACCAGAGCGTGCCTCCCATCTGAACTGCCAGTTGTGTATTTACAGCACTGCTTCTAATTAGCTTCACATTAAAACACTTCCCCTAAAAAATCCTCCAGAGAAACACTGGATATACCCTCTCTTACCATATTTCTTCTGTAATTGCCCAGACTGGTAAAAAAACAGAGAGTAAAAATTAGATATAAGTGAGCAGATGAGAAATTATTAAGCTTTCATAGTAACACTACTTGACGGGGCACAAATAATGTAGTATTATACTATTACTTATTTATTAATTAACCACAAACTAAGTCTTAGTTTCATAGTGATCTCCTGTTAATCCATCGTCTATTATCTCAAGTAGCAACTATATTTGTTTGTGATTTGTTCATAATTTCTGCTACAATGGTAGCTGTGTTATTACTAAGTATTTGTGCCCTGTTACCGATTTCATATTGATATGTACAACTAGATGGAGACAGAGCAGGGCTAGTCCAAAACCCTACGGAGAGCGGGGCTAGTCCAAAACCCTACGGAGAGCGGGGCTAGTCCAAAACCCTATGGAGAGCGGGGCTAGTCCAAAACCCTACGGAGACTGCTTGTGTGTTTTTTTTTAGATCTAACGGCATGTTCTGGGAGATTTTCAAAGGCGATTTCTCACAAAGGGACAATGAGTCAAGGCAGCAAGACTTGCCTTTGCGCTGAGTGACCTAATTTTCAGCTTGGAGAAAATAGAACACAAAAGCAAAGTCTTGCTGCAGTTTCTTGTCCTCCTGCAAGACTGTATATGAAGTTGGCCATTGTACATGTGCTCTTCATGACACCTATGGATGCTTGTGTCCTCGGCGAGTGATCTGCCACTCCATGAATAGTTTTCTCATGAAAATCACCCACGAGAAGAGAATAAATTAAAATAAGATTTGCTTTGGTGTCAATTGATACTGGTTGCAGTGAGGATCTGCCTCACTGCACAGGCAGTCCCTGAGTTAAGAACATTCAACTTACAGACAACTTGTACTTACGAACGGACTACCATAATGTCTAATATAAAAATTTCTGATTATATACAAAGGTTCGTAATAACGAATGTACGCACTCATGTTCATGAAAACATTGCATAGCTTCAGCAATTCGTCAGCTTGAGGCACAGTACAGTGCCATGTGTAGTTACCGTACTTCTATTACTGTATAATCATACGTTTGCGAACTCTCACGCATCTGCTCATGCTCATGACACTCATGCTTTCAGGCTCTCATGGTCACGCAAGAAATCTTACGGCAAATCTATATCATTCCATTATAAACCTAAAATTAGCTACACAAAAGCGTTGGTGTAGATTGCAACACCTACAGACAATTACAGGGTAACAAAAGTGTCATATACATGTAATTGCATGTGCAGATTTGAAAGATAATTGAAAATCTCATACCAGCCAGCTGAGCTAAGTTGGCAACCCAGTATTATTATTACATTTTATTTATAGCATACAAAAGAGGATAGAAGGTTTTAAAGGATAGAAGAAGATGCCCCACCTCAGCACCCAATGACGTTGCCTGAAGCCCGAGGTGACGTCATGGTCGCCAAGGTTACCCGGGTGGATCCTCCTCACCTGTTTAACACAGACTCTTGGTTGTCCCGGGAAGTAAGCCGAGAGCTTCCAGGAAGAGCTGACAGAGCTGGAAAATCCATCTGGGCGTCTGTGTGGAAAGTCTGCGTATGAGGCGTAAGCTGTCCCGCGAGCGAGTCACACGGTTCGAGGTCACCCCCCCTCCCCACCACATGCACACAAACACACACCTGAAACAAGACGACTTGGCAGCAGTTGTGACAGGTCAGCCGCTGTTCATGTTGAATAACAGGCAGCCAGCAGGCAACGGGAGTGAAGGGGCCGTCCCAAGGCCCTGGGAGGGGGCTGCCGTCAGTTATCTAAGTGGTTTTCCCTTTATGACCACCAGACATACAAAACTTTGACATTTGAGCTTCATTTGACATCACAGTGTGAATTCGATTGCTGCAGAAGACCTCTCTCTTTGTCATACATCTGCATGTACAGGTCAGACTCCATGACTTGGTCCTCAGAGGCCCTTCAGCAAGCCTCCCCTCCACCCCCCAGAATGCCTCAGGGGTGCCAGATAAAGGGCATGACCTTGTGCTCAGTCCCCCAGCTATATATATGTGTATGTGTGTCTGTGTATATATGTGTCAAAGGAGAGCAAGATGGCATATGCAAAATTACGCAATTCCCAAGTAACTGTACTTGTGCAAAAGGCAAAATATAGCATCATTTCATTTTTCATTTCACTAATGATTGCCTGATGTGGATGGCAAAGTCACTTCAGGGTCAGTGGTGAAGTTCCCATACTGACAGATTATGCGTGTGCCCTGTGATGGACTGGCATCCCATCCATTGCATTCCCCCTGCCTTCTGCCCTGTGTTTCTTAGGATAGTCTTCCTTGGACCAGTTCCTAAGCAACAGGAAGACTGAGTGAATACCTTATACTCATTCCCATGCTCTTATTAGAAGTATAGAAGTTTAAAAATAAAGTAAAAGGTTAGTACATGCCTGTCCTAATACCTGGTGTTTTCACCATTGAGAAAAGTGACTATATGTATCTAGCAATGATCAGTCTCTTACTGTAACTAGGAGGTAGGAATTTTGGCCCGCCTGGTGCTGTTTCTGCTGCTTGATGCCTGAGAGCTTTTTTTTGTGTTCAGGCCACTTAAGGCCCCCATCCATCTGAAAAGGTTTAAAGTCTTTTCTTTGTTTCAATTTAGCAACAGAAGGTTTCACATTCTGCTCTCTGATAGGTTGCGGAGTTCATGGTAAGTAATAGTCGCCCGTGCTCATAAAGAGAAGAGTGTGTCATAGAGAGTCACCAGGTCCTTAAACAGAAGAGCATGTGATAGTGAGTCATCCGAGGTTTTTAAACAGTAGAGTATTTGTTAGAGAGTCACCCGGGTCCTAAAACAGAAGACTATGTGATGCAGAGTCACCCATGTTCTAAAACAGAAGAGTATGTAATAGAGTCACCTGGTCCTTAAACTGAAGAGCACATGATAGAGAGTCACCTACATCCTTAAACAGAAGAGTAGGCAACAGAGAGTCACCCAGATCCTTAAACCGAAGAGCACATGATAGAGAGTCACCTACATCCTTAAACAGAAGAGTAGGAAAAAGAGTCACCCAGGTCCTTAAACCGAAGAGTAGTCAACAGAGAGTCACTCAGATCCTTAAACCAAAGAGCACATGATAGAGAGTCACCTACATCCTTAAACAAAAGAGTAGGAAAAAGCGAGTCACCCAAGTCCTTAAACCGAAGAGCACGTGATGAAGAGTCACCCAAGTTTTTAAACAGAACAGTATGCAATAGAGAGTGGTATGAAGCCTTTCTCTTTGAATCCCTTTTTGGTTCATGCCAAATGTGACATCTGGCACTTTGTCTTACACCCGAGTGATCCCTCGCAAAAATTTCAGTCACACATTTGTGGTCTATTTTGAGAGGAGCAGCTTCTTCCTTCCTAATCACCTACGCGGGCCAAGCTTGTCCCTTTCTGACGGCTGTCTCAGAAATGATAATCCATTGTTCTTTGGAACGATTGACTTAAAATTCCTTTGAAATTGCTTTGTTGAGGCATCAACTGTCTTTCTTCCAAAGGCCTCTAAGGTTTATATCGATCTCAACCTAGTGTGTTACCACACACCAATAAGGTTAAGACCAAAATAGACTTGGGTTTTTCATCTTTGTGTGAAGCTGGACTCTCCGTGGTACTCTCCAACGATCTGCTAAGCTTTTGTATCTGCTTTTTGTGCAACCAAAGCAATCGTTTTATGAGGCCATAAATCCAAGCCGGTGCTTTCATTATCCATCCCAGGAAATTGCATTTCGGTTGATTTCTGTTGAATAAATAATTTCACAGTGCATTTTTTCAGTGTTATTTGTTGAATTGGGTCATCTTAATCCATCGGTAACAATGAAATGGGGATCAGATATTCAAGTTACAGTACAAATGTTTTGTAAATAGATTTCCAGGGGGTGCACTTAGTTTATTACTTTACTGCGGCCTGTTGGGACTTGAAATTGAGGTATAAGACCCCTTCAGTAAGGCATTTCGGTGGTGGCTTAAAATCAGTGTGCGTCTCAGTACTGCCCTGTGAAAATTCAGCCGAGGGTTTGATGCAGTCCAGTGCTAGTTGGGTTTTGGGCTTGACACACCCTATGAGGAGCAGTCTGAAGCCACATGCCACCCTGTACATGTGGCTGTCCAGTTTAGCCTTAAATCTGCAGTGTAGAATAGAGATACGTTATTTACTGGGGGGGGGGTCACAGCTTACAATGCTTCTGGAGCTGGGGGTTAAAGGCCTAAGGACATGTGACTGTTCTGCCTAGCCTGGGGCTTGAACCACCAGCCTTCCGATCACAGACACCGAGGCTTGACTCGCTGAGCCACACACTGATATGATATAATACAGTGTGAGGCAGAAACCAGTCCCAGTGCCCCACACCTGCTTTAAACCACCAAGCCTAGGAATCTCGCCTGCCTAATGTGACATTAATCGCCTCTCTCTCTCTGTAAGCCTTGGTAATGGCACATAAGGGCTTGTATTCTCTGTTTAATGAACTGTGGACTGCTGTCAGGGAGGAAGATGAATAGGAGAAGCCTGGTTGAAACTGACGCCATTATGAGGCGCTCCCACGGCTGCCGGGAGATGGGGGTTGGGGGTGGGGGGTGTCGTCTCAACACAAGGTAACATATCTGCTTCATTCAGGCTGGAGTGGGGGGCGTGAAGGTTGCCTGTGGGGAGAATGACGAATGAACTAGGAAAGATGCATATACTGTTTGGCTGGGGTGCATCTGTCTATTAAGTGTCTCTTCGGAGGGTGGGAAAAATACAGGGTTCTAGGACCCAAATTTAGGAATGCCTGACAGCTGCCTGATCTCCAGGACAACCATTATAGGACGGAACTAGGAAAATCCCAAAACTCTTAGGCAGACTTCTTGAAAGGCAACACCTGTGCCAGCCTTGCCCTGACAGTTCCTTATGCTGCCTGGTTACCAGCCGGTTCCCCGCCTGTACTCTGCCCCACACCGCATCACTGCTCTCCTCCTCAGTGAAGCGTTTAGCACCAGTCTGGTGCAGTTGTGTCTGACTGGGACAGTTTTTCCCAACAGCAATATCCTGGGCTAGCGAAGTACCCGGGAGCTGTCCTCGTCCCTGGGTGCTCACACACTGTTCCATCGCAAGAGGGTTTCCGGAGTATACCAATAAATATGTAAAAAAAAAAGAAATCCCCAGCCACTGAAATATAGCATTATGTTATTTTGGGTGTTTGATAACCCAGGCACTGCATATATTTAGTAATATTTAATGCACTAAAGTAGTGCAGTGGGAGCCCAGATGTTGATCAGTGTGTGTGTCTTCAGATTCTTTGTTCTGTGTCTTTGCTTGGATAAAGTTTAGAGAGCCTCAGCCCGAAACTCCATTTAAAGTTCTCTCTGTCAATATGCCTCTTTATGAGTGCGTTGCCTGCGGGTATATAGGGGTGGCATTCAGTATCTCTCTCTTGTAAATCTTTGCAAACAAAAGGAGGGGAGAAAACGTGCATAGGCAGCTTTATTTTCCCGGGAAGGCTCCCGCCTGTCTTACGGTCTCGGGGACACGTTCTCAGGCACAAAGTGAAAGGGGCTGTCAGGTGGGACTTTCGAGTAGGGAGGGGGAGGGGGGAGAGAAAGGGAAAGAGAGAGGCACAGGCTCTGTGGTATCTTCAGATGCCTATGTGGAATATCTGAGGGACAGGAGATATGAGGAGGTGGGAGACAGATTTGACAGCAAACGGCGGCGAATGCTTCAGCGTCCTTGGGCTGTGGCGAGACAAATCGCCCGGCGCGTCAGCTCGACTTAAAAAACAAACAGGAAAAAAAACAACAGCAAGGGTGACCGCAGTCAGCCAGAAGCCGCTTCCTGGTTACACCCTCTCCCCCTCCCGTCATCAATCTCCGACGGACGCTGTGCGTTTTTTCATCAATCAGCGGCTCCCCCGTCAGAACCCGGTCGATCTCAGGTGCTGTTAGGTGCCCCTGATTAAGAAACGTTTCTCGTTAAATCTCGTCGTCCATCAGAGAGGGGTTCCCTGGCAGTGAGGCTTCACAGCCCGTCAAGCGAAACCCTTGTGTGTGCTGGTGGTTGGGTTTACGTGGGTGGCACTCGTTTCCTGTCACCGCCTGGCCCTCTTTTTAACCGTAACTTCAGCTTTTATACTTTACATTTTGGCATTTACCTACTGATCCAGCCACTGGATGTGGAGACATTCTTCTGTTCTAATGGAGGCTGTAATTGATTTTTAATAGCCTGAAAGGGGTGATTACCAATCAAAGTGACACATTCTTTTTTTTTAAATCGGTTAATTAGCTAGTCTGACTCGCACTGACTACCAGATGTTATTTATATGCGTTTAAGTCTCTCATTTCTTAACAAAATGAATCTTTGCAGTTGAAGAGAGGGATAATTATGGCATCTTCACGGAATTTCGAAGCGGGAGGATTTTGAGATGCCGGTGATTAAGAGTCTCCATTAGGAGCCAATCAACTAGTAAACAAAATGTTGCAGTCCGCATCCCAGTTTGGTCTGAGTACTGTGCCGAAAGTCTCCCTGTCATCCAGGGCCGTTTTTAGGATTTCTTTAAGGTTGAGGGCATAAGAGGGGGCATATTTGATACAGATAGGCCAACCTTATCATTGCCCATGATCTGTCTTGACTCTCTGAGTGACAGGGGAGGGGGGTACCCCAGGAACCAATCCGGTTTAAGCTGGGGTAACTTTTGGAGCATCCTTAGTGAAAACTGACAAAACTTTATCAATATAAGCATGAATTATATCCGTGTTTTTTTAACAAAAGACTATATTTGAACATTTCAAAATTACACAGACAAATGTACTTAATGCACCCACCATCCCCCCCCCCACAGGGTTCCCAGAAGCATAGTTGCTAACTCCACTGATCGCACCACCCTCTACAGAGTTCGCCTGTCCTACATAGTGCAGGACCAGGACAGATGCTGTGTAATGCAGATACCTACATACCGGAACCTATCCCCTCTCTCCACTGGGGCCCCGTGGATCATGTCTGGATGATAGCTCCTCTACTGCTTTGTGCTGAAGTCCACAAGTATCTCCTTCGTCTTGCTGATGTTCAGGAGGAGGTTATTCAGGATCAATTTTTCAAGATCTTAATCTTTTCCAGGTAGGCCTTCTCATCATTATCAGAGATTAGAGCCACCACAACGGTGTTGCCAGCAACCTTGACCATGGTGGTAGAGTTGGAAGTGGAAGGTCTGCCCACCTGAACTACTTGTTGTCCCTCAGTCAGGAAGTTAGAGATCCGCTGGCACAGTGATGGGCTGAGTTCTCCACTCCTGAAGTATGTTCGAAGTTGTCAGTCAACTTGGGGGGGAGGTTAGTTGTGAGGCTATCAAGTGGGATTGTTTGCAGAACTGACACTTCAGGGTCGACGTCGAGACAGCCGACACGCAATTTGCCCCAGCATCCCATAATGCTTTCTCAGAATGTCATAACTGGGATTGATCCGTAACAGAAGACCGGGCTGTAAGCCACCGCTTAACTGAATCTTTCAGTACCTCCTGTCTCGTTGCTCCGCTTATATCATTCCGGCCAATCAGGCTTCATTCACTCAAATCCCCTTGAAAACTCTCATTTTCATATCTATTCAGACAAAATGCCGGTAAAAACGGGATCAGTTCTGAAAAATAAATTGTTATATAAAAACTATTATATAGTTAGCTATGGTTAATAGATAACCATAAAGTTGTGTTTCCCAATCAGGTCCTCGGGGACCCACAGCTGGTCCACATTTATGCTCCCGTCGAGCTCCCTGCCAGACAGTCTACATTTTTGCTCCCTCCCAGCTCCTGTCTGTGGGTTCCCGGGGACCGGATTGGGAAGCACTGCCTTAAAGCCCTGGATAGCTTTCATTAGGGGGTACTTGGTGGTTCAAGATACAGATTTCTGACTTGTAGGTTGCACTCTTCATTCTCTCAAAGTGTTTTGCAGCTGTACCCCTGAGTAAAGAGCTTTAACTGAATTGCTTGAATGAAACATTTAGAGGCCAAAATGATGTTTTGGATCCAAGCCTAAGATAAAAATTATCTAGGAAAATATTATGTCTAGGAAAATAGTATGCCGCTTAATAAATACCTGCGGAAGAAAAGTCGTGGAACCCTGCTTGATTTTCATGTCTGTTGTGCAAGTGTCTCCTCTCCAGTTTATTCCCTATCCAGCAAATATTTCACCCCACCCTCTCGTGGGGGGACTGGGGAGACAATATAACAGAAATGCCTGCATGTTTTGTCAGACCTACACGCACATGTACGGCCATTAAATAAGGGGCCACGTGGTAGGAGAGCATCCATTTTGCGCTGAATCTCATGCGCACAGATGGGTAATGAGCTTATCTGCATTCAAATGGTCTATACACAAAATTGCACACTGTTTGCCAAAGATTTAGTACCATGTGCCATCCTCAGAGTATCATATATCATCTTGCTCTCGAAGAATAAGCCAGATTCAGATTGAGGCGAGTAGGGTATAAATCTGTTTTTCATATAGGCGAACAATGGCTAATGACTATGCTTTGTGTATCGGTGAAGATGGTAGGCTAGGCTCCGTCAGCCCCTGATGGGGGCTTTCGTGCTGCTTTTGGCTGCTTAGCCTTGAGGTAAGACCACAGTGTTATAATCAGCAGTCAGAACTCCTGAGAGAAGTTGGCTCCTCTGACCTGGAAGATATCCCTGATTGCAGTCATACACAGGTCAGGGGTCATCAGACTAGGGTAGGGTCAGAGGTCAGCATGGCATGATGGGAAAGTTTGCCGATTCCAGGTGTGTGTTTGCTATGGAAAGTGTTTTTAAAGGTTCCACTTAAACATCCCTGTCTTTAAAAGGGTAAACATTGTAACTCACAGTAAAAAATTATTTCTGGATCTTCAAAGAATCAGCAAAGATGACGAATCAAGACAAAGTAAAGGAACCAAGAGCTTGTGGCTCGACTCCCTCTCCTTCCACAGGAAGGGATGACGACTCAGAGCAATCACAGCCAGGCTCAGGGTTCCACCATTTTGCAGACCGGAAACTGGGAACATATCCCAGACCGGAAACTGGGGGGGGGGGGGCATCTCGGCCGCATGGAGCAGCAGGTTTCATCTGAAACCAGCATGGAATTTTTGGAAGGTCAGAACCGTGTGACAAGCAGTGTTCCAGAAAAAAAGGTTTCAAAGAGGGCTGGGTTTCAATGTTGTTAAGGAAATCACATGATTCACTCCTTATATGGGTGGTAGCCACGCCCCCTTCCTCCACCTGTTGGAGAAAATGGCTGTTCAGCATGACTGTGTGGGCTGCATAGCTTTCGCCAATTTCGTCCACTCTCTTTCCCAACACCAGCAACCAGACGGCAGCGATCGCTCGCCCAGCGGTTCCTGGGCTTGAAAGGTAGATTAAAGCGTCATCAAGACCCAAAGTGACACAGGCAATTTGGGAGCCAATTACTCATGTAATGCGATGTGGCCGGCAGGTGCTACACTTGCGACCGTTAAAGTGTGCTGCCGTGTCCCTTCCCGGGCAGAATTATCAAATCACAATAATAATCACTTAAAAATCCACAATGTCTCAAAAGAAATGTGTGGTTTCCTGCTAACAGGTGACTCCCCATGAAAAAGATGTCAAAGAAACTCGAGATCTGTCACCTCCTCAAGAAATACCAGCAGCTGGGACTGAACTACCCCATCCTGGAAAAACGATTAATCCCTTTATCGTAATGCACGATTAATCGTAATTCTTATCCTTCATCTCATGATGCATTTGTTTGCCTACAACTCCAGTAGAAAATTGATTAACTGATGGATCGATTTTCCTTGTAGATGCATTAACTGACTCGTCAGTTAAAAAGCTTTCTGAGAGAGGGACGCCGGGGCAGGAATGGTCCCCTTATGGTGCAGACGACGCCTCAACTTAAATGAGATGGGAGGTCCCTCAATCACTGCCTGCTGCCAGTTCTGGAGCGGCTGCCAGAGGCAGGGAGACTCCCTGTAGGTGATGCCTTGCATGCTCACATGCTTCCCAGCATGCACCTCCCACCCCTACTGCCGCCCCCACCACGGGCAGGAAGAGGTCCACTGGTCAGCTTTGGTCACACTACACAGGGCAGCCAAGTGTCAGGAAGTGTGGGTGGGATTCTCAGCGGCAGCGGCGGCGGCGGTGGGGGGTAACGAGGCTGACCTAGCTGGCAGCCTGTAGAGGCCAGTTCCAGGATTTTAAACACTGCGCAGGCTGCCATGAGCAGCCAATCAGGCGGCATGAGGGGGGATGGGTTTCCTGGACTGGCTTTGAATGGACAGATCTAATCCATCAAAAAATATAAAAATCCAGTTTAAAATGTAACTACATGTAAACTGGGGTGTGGAATTTCCAGCTGTTCTTCTGCTTCTAGTCAGCTGACACTGAATTAAAATCAACGAGGTAATCACATGCAAAAAGAAGTTACTACTGAGTGAATGCGACGGTGTGCACTGCATGCCGCGAGGCTCGGCGTGATGCGTCTCAACACATGGAAATCACCAGCCTGTCTTGTTCTGCTGTGACTGCTATTGTCAAGGGGGGTGTCAGCCGGCAGCCCGCCTGATGTTCCACAAACGAACCCCTCATGCTGCGAACGGACCCAAAATTATATCGGTTGCAAAGCGAATGCCGGAAAAATGACAAATCGGAAGTAGAGGAAACGCGCTTTGATGGTTTCGGTCTCTTGTTAAGGCTTTCCGCCCACGCAGCACTCCGCTCGCCAGCATAGCTAAAAGTGTCTCTGATCCCGGGAACGCAACGTTACCGCGACAACGCCACACGCATGCTGCACTGGCAGGCCTCGGGAGGACCGTGGCGCGCTTGCGGGACACTGCGTGCCACAAACGAATGTGTCGCCACAAGGAGCCAACCGCTCTCATTTTAAAAACATGATGGTGGGCTTCTTGATTGCTTTTCCTGTTATCTGACTCAGATAAACTCCACCCATCTCCACATCATGTGATTCTCACATGCCCTCATAGCAGCAAATGTTATCAATAGGAAGATGGGCAGTGCCCAGTAAACACACCAAGAGCGGGTTTTCAGGTGCAGGTCAGGACAGATCGGGTCAGAGAGTAGTTATCATGTAATTAAATCCAGCTTATGATCACAGTTAAATAAATGTTGGTCAGACTAATGCAGTGGTAGCCATTAGCAATCTTACAGCCTGGTAAAAAAAATATTATATTTGCACGCTGTGGTGGACCACAGCTGACTGTTTCCAAAAAAAAATCCTTTAAAACTCGGGTGTGATGCCATCCTCTCACCCCCTCCCCGGAATCTCTGCCTCCCCTCGTTACCCAGGAGCCCCTGCTGAGACTTAGGGACCGATTTGTTTCACCGTGAGTCAGTCTTGTAGGTTGATCTCCTTTCCCACTTTTTTTAAACACCCCCATCTCCACATGTTCAGGGGCACTAGATAAGTAAGGAGGCCGTCTGTAAAGTAATGAGAGCACTGATGGTCGCGGTGAGGCGCTGCCAGTCTCATTACCCTTCAGATGGCACTTCTATAACCATCACTCTGCCTGTAAGCGTCTCGCCCGCAACTAGAGTAAACAGACACAGGACAGACAAGCCATGCCATCCTCTCAGGTCCGGGGCACACATTGGCGCCTGCAGGCCCGGGAGGGACACCTCCTGGACATGGCTTTAACTCGAAGATGAGGGAGACGGATCTACCGTGCCGGTGTAGCATTCGGCACTGCCTCAGAGGCAGTCACGGGGCTCCCTCCACTGCGATGGCACTGTCGGGAATGACACCGCCGAGAGATTGATGGCACCGCCACTGCCAGCGACCTCCTCTCTCCCGCAGCAGAACATTCGTCTTCTTTTTCGAACGGTTGACGCTCTGTCCTTGGTGCTGAAGTCTGTCACGGCTCGGCTGAGGCGGAGAAGCCGGCCGCGGGCTCGCGCCCATCCTGGCAACACCACGGAAGGACCGACGCCCTGAGATATTGGACTAGTTCCTCATTGCCCACCAGTTCCTTGGCACCTGACAGACGGATGCCCTTTATTGCTGCATGAATCAGTATCTCGGTCAGATTCATGGTCCATTCATGGCTGGCAGGGGGAAGGAGGCCTAGTATGATTTTTTTAGTCTGAGGGCTTCTTAAAATAAGCCTGTCAGCCGAACGCAGCCGCCACAGAAAAATATTGGAAACGGCAAGGTTCAGCCAGGAAGCGAGCTGAAATTCAGATCTGTTTAGATGGCCCTCTGTCCATTCACCAGCCATCACCCGGGGCCTTGAGGAAAGCCGGGTCAGTCTGTCCGCACATTAGGGGAACCGGGCCAATGGCCGGCGCTGGGGGCAGGGGAAGGGGCGGGCGGTGATGAAAACCCGGAGAGGCATCATGCCAAAACACCACAGTGCCCTTATTTCTTCATGTGGGGTGTGATTTATTGCCAGTGAGTGTGGATCCCACACAATGGGACACGATAAGTAAGGAATAGCATCTGAAGAACAAAGAAACTGCCCTTGAGGAGTATGTGTGTGTGTGCGCGCGCGTAATACAGTATGTTTATACTACATTATGGGGACCACATGTCCACACAATGTGATAAAGACCTGTTATTTTGACATTGTGGGGATCACATACAAACTCATTTTTATAAAAATAAAAAATTTACAAATGCCAAAAGCCTTGTTATTTTGTTTGGCTACTTATAGTTAAGGTTAGGTCTGAGTAGGCTTAAGGGTGTCATTGTTGAGTTTTTCCCCATGGAGAAGAATGGAAAATTAATGGATGGTGCCCACAAAGATTTGAATACAAACATTGTTGTTGTTGTGTTTGTGTTTGTGTGTGTGTGTGTGTGTGTGTGTGTGCACGAGAGACAGTGCTCTTCCCCTTCCGTGTCAAGACGCACTCCACATCTGCATGGTCATCATGCGTCGCAAAGTCACGCGCCACTTTTCAGTGCCTACAAGGTGCACTTCAGAGCTTGCGAGAGTCCAGGCCGCCCTTTGCCATCAGCAGAAACGGAGAGGTGGAAAGAGACCGGAAAGTGTCAAGGGGAGGGAACAAAGTGTGGGGGATGTTGTTCAGCTATCGGGGGAATCTGTGGACGTGGCTGCTGGCATTTAACACTGTACAAGGTCTAAAGCGGGAGGTTTGACAAGGTCCTCCAGGGTCTGCTGGCAGCATCCACAGATAAGTACCCAAGAATCCCTGCCCTGAGACCCTACACGGTCTAGGTTCTGCCCCCTAACGCCCAGGATGAATGTCTGAGACAGACCGCCATCACGTCCCACCCTAACAAGATCAGGGCATGTGGGTCACCTTCACAGGACTTCCAGAGTCCCCATCGGATCTATCCAGAACCCAGCTCATCATCTTTAGATCCCCAACAACTCTCTTGCCCCTAAGCAAAGCGTCTCCGTTCATGCACGCTCTCCATTAGAGATGGACTAAAAACAACAAACGTAATTAAAAAGAGAGCCTTAGCGCAGGCTAAAGGATGCAGCAGCAAGGTTGAGATTTCCTCCACCTTTTCTCGGGAAACAAATGAACAGTTTCTTTTTTTTATTTCATTCCTTTCATGAAAAGCTTTCCAATTAAAATAGAAATGTGGAGCAGAAATACAGCAGAAATATTTCCGATTTGTCTTTGTGCAAAACATGTTTATGAATTGTATAAGGTCGCAATTTCTCCCGGCTAATTTCCTTCCCTTCATCGTCTTTGAATTATTTCCTCTGAGGGCGAAGAAAATATGACTCCTGCAAACTCTGTGGGGACTGGGGCAGGGGGGTTTAAAAGCACTGTGCGGCGGTTCTGAAGTAACATTTCAGTCAGCTTTTTTAGTCAATTTGCAGAGAAAAATACTAAAATAAATATAGTGCGAAAGCCTGGTGCGCTCAGAAAATCGAACCGTGTGAATTTGTAATGGAGGAGAGTCTTATTTTCACACCTGGATGGGAGATTGATTGGAATGAGGAACAAAAGAGCTTTGGTTAAAAACAAAAAAAAATTGCTATTACAGCTCGTGGAAAAAAAACAGTGCATATGTGAAACTCCTCACTTTCCTGGCAAAATGTGGGTCAGATTTCAGGTCTAGTGCCAAAAAGTGAGAGTGTACATACTGATGCAAATAGGGGGGATTAGGGAACAGGTGGAGTGAATTACCGCGTGTGGCGCTCCCGACTCCCCCCTCCCGAGACGCGCGGCAGGCAACCCCCCCGCCTACCTGTCAGGCAGAGGCCACCTGATATTTTCCAACCCCTCCCTCATGAAGTGTTAGGCTTCACAATTGTCAGATGATGCTCGGGGGGCTTAATTGATGCCACAGGATTTCAAATATTTTCAGTATAGGGTAGGAAGATACAAAACTTACTGATTAGAGAGTAGGGTGGGTGAGGGGTCTGTCGTAGGTGGTGAAGTCGGGCAGGTGGGGGCTGGATGATTTGACACATCTATCCAAAGTGACTTACAGTAGAGGGAATGGTAATAATTAACATGTGCTCTCTAGGACTTGGACCCACAAGCTTTGTGTTGTTAGTGCAATGCTCTACTTGTCAGATCCATAAAGTGATGCCCATCATCCAGGGGCACATGGAGGAGGCCCAACAAACCCAGTAGCATGTCTACCAACCCCATGACGACCAAGCTCAACTTCATCTTAGTCTTAATACACACCTCCATATCCAAATTTTTCACCATCTGGCAGGGCAGGGACCTTGTATGGTGGAGCAGAAGATTGTGCTGGTCTCCTAACCGGTCAGACAGCCGGGAAGCTGGCATACCGTGAGGGCCTGTCATGTCAACCTTCATCTCCAGCTTACCAAGGGCTGCTGTCAAGTACCGCTGACCCAAACCGTCTGGCACTACCAATACACGGTCCTGCCCTTTGGTCTGCATGGTGCCCCAGCCACCTTCCCCAGCCTGACGGGTCCTGAGGACACCCTGGCTTGATGTGGTAGTGCCATTGGCGGGCTGGACAGACCATGTCGGACAGCTGAGGTGAGCCTGGTGGCCCTGAGTGGCATATTTACCGCCTGGCATCTGTTTTGGCCCACTTTGCCGAGCCTGCCTGTGCACCAATTACTGCCAGGCAGCGGCTATGCCAGGAAGCCCAAAAAAACAGTTCAGCACATTACAGCAATGTGTCTGCCGACCAGGTCCCTCATCCAGACAGTGTCTGATTTTATAGCCCCTTTTATTAACAGCTCTTAACAGTGAATAACCAGGGATTGGGGCATCTGTCTGCCAAGGAGGCTGTAGCCATTATTGCATACTGTTGCTTATTATCTTATTATTTTCAATGAATATTTTGATGCATTCTGTGGGTGGCATTCATATGCTTGTTTTTCATGGGTTCCCTTCCATAGTCCAGATAAGCGGGTTGGAGGAATTGGTGCCTATAAATTACTATTAATCTGTCATTCTGTGTTTGTGTGTGTGATGTGATCGATTAGTTCCCCATCCCGGGCGGCTTCCCTACCTGTGATGATATATGGTGGATTGATGAAAGCTGAAAAGGGCCATTGACTTTAGCGGCAAAAACTGCAGTTTGGGATGGAATCGCAGGATGCTGAATTCAATGGGCAAGGGTCACGTTAACCAGGCATTTCTGGGGAAATGTGAGGTGTGCCATGCTTGCAACTTTAAACCTTGTTCCAATGGTGTCCCTGCCATATTCTGCTATGATCTCCTTTATTTAAGGCAAAGTTTAAAAGGGGCAGAAGTCCAATTTCTTTGAGCATTTGGACACACCTGGCTTAAAATTAGGCTATGAGAAAATACATTGAAAAAAAACATGATACATTGAAGTTGACTGTCAGTCACAGCATTTGATTAATGATGGATGAGATGGCTGTTTAATATTCCTAATAGTCACTGCTGAGTTTCAATCTAAATTGTGGTGTGGGATCATCCTTTACTTGGAAATTTAGCCTGCCAGAAATCTGTTCCTGATGTTTGCAGGCAGTTGGTCCAGCATCTTCAGGACTTGCTATTTCTCATTCTGCCTCTTACCACTGCCACTTCTCATAGCAAACAGCAAACATCCTCCAAGTGCCTGTATCTGGATTCTGGCACCAAACAGATTCTGATATGTCATTTATTCTTGGTCCTTCTTCCCTGTAGAGGGAGAAAAATTACACTTGGATCTCATCTGTAAATGGATACATTTCCTATGTAATTTGGTTTTAACAGCCTGATTATTGTCTCCAACTGCGATTCCGATTGCCAAAGCTCTGGGGCATTTCAACCCATGATCAGAAACCCCTTTGCCCCATGGTATTAATTCAGATAAAGATTTGCTGTCTGGCCCCAGTGTCAGCCCTCACTGCGGCACAAAGGCACCCAATAGTGCTCTCCGTACAGTATTTCACTGCCACATTGATCTCTGTCCTGAGTCCCCCTCTCCCCTGGGCTCTTTCAGCCGAACAGCAAACTTTGGAAAAACTTTTAACTGATGTTGTTATGCTATTGGATGCCGACTATGTGCTGTTTCTGGAAAAAAATTACTTTTGGGCTTATGATCTTGAAGGTGTTTTGCCTCGCTGCATGTGCGTGTCTTACCACCTACGTGTGCTCGAGCATCCGTGTGCAGATAAAGCTTGCGCGCCTCAGTATGTGCTCGCATGTACATGTGCATGCGCGTGCATGCGTTGTCTTTGCATGCATGTCGCCACAGAAAAGAGCTGGATGACGTCACTCTCTGGCCTTCAGCTCCTTGCTATTTTGTAACATCTGTCATCTCTAGCTGTAGCTGTGAACCTTTCCTAGAAAGATCATTAATGAGCCCTGGGGTCCCTGAACGACATCTGCATAACAGTCCAAGCAGGGCTCTATGACGTCATTTGTCTCTATCTTTCTTCTACCGCCCCATGGGCAGACTGAGCCCCCGAAGACAATGGACCTTGGTCAGCATGGCAGTCACCAATGGCATTACCAGGATGCAGGGCCTTGCAGAGACATTTTGAGGAACAGGTGTTTGAAGGTTAAAAATATGCAGTTGGTACCTGTAGAGCTCATGTATAAATTGACATTAAATAGTTGGGGAAAAGTGGGCTGGTGCTCAGCCCCCCCCCCCCCCCACACTGCACACTCCTCCCAGGATGCCGTGCTGGGATGGGTATTTGGGTATGTTGGGTCATACCAGTATGTATGTCAGAGACCTTGTGGGAACCTCACGTCAGATTGGGGGAGGGGAAGGTCTGTTACATCATTAATGACTGGTTACATTTAGTCTGTCTCTGTTGACCCCCCTGCAGAAAGGAGGGAGGCCACCAAAACAAGTGGTTTGGACTTGCTGCTCGCCATTTTTGATCAGCATCTCAACCCAGTCCACATGTGCAGTCACTCGGGAGAAAGCAAGTGCTGAGCCAGGCCCCAGCTCCAGTGTTTCCTGGCAGTACAGGAGCAATACCTATACCACCTTCCCTGGTTTTGGCAAAGTGGCCCTTTATAAATGCTAATGCTTTAATGTCATGGTCTCCTGAAGCAAGCGGCACCATGGTTCCGAGCTGGGGCATGAGGCTCACTTCCGTGTGCCCTCATTCCCCACGGGACGGAGGTTAGGCGCGGACCTCAATTTTACACATATATCAAACCTGTCACTTTTGAACGAAATTCTGGAGGAAGTTGTTTTTTTGTTTTTTTTTTTTTTCTTCTTTTTTTAAACTGACTTCATACCCAAATGGAGCCTTCAGCTAAAAGTTCTGGTCAAGTTAATGTCAGCAGTAATGTACAGAAACTACATTAGCAGTGATTGTTTATGATCTGCAATTAAATATTAATAATGGTATATTCATTGCCACATTCATTACTGGGTTGTTCATGCAGTTGATCATAAAATGCTCTTATGCTGTGTAGCATTTTGTGCGGGTTGGCCTTACTGTAGGGCTACAGTAGCTGGACCAGACAAATGATTTATTGATATAAAACATACATTTAATCATTAATATTTTATTAGTAAAAGCATGGCTGAGGGCGGTAGGCAATGAAGTAGGAGGGAGTTTGATATTGGGCGGGCATCTTAATAATTTAAATACAAAGGTTTATTTACTGGGGGGGGTTAATGACTCCAAATGTTATAATGGGGGGTACATGCACTGTGTAGGAACACGGGGGGGGAGGACCCTAAGGTCAGGAGGCAAAGATTGCTGTTTTTTTTTGCCACAGAGAAAATTAGGTTAGTGTTGCATTGCTCAGTTGAAATGCGGTTACCCCCCACCCCGCAACGTGGCTCCAAGGGCTGGATCTCTCCGGGTGTTTCCGAAGTCTTCTCTCTGCAATATTCCCGCCATCTTTGTCACATGTGAGAGTGCACACGCAGAGATGCCAAAGAGAAGCTCAGAGATGCCAAAGATCATTCCACCATGGAGCTGAGCTGGAACGCGAGCCCACACCTACAGCCGGTGTGCTCATGTCTGCTGTCTCGACCCAGTGGACCAAAGCCGTCATCCAACCCCCATCGCCAATGAGATGTTTAATTCCCACTCTCGGATTGTCATCTTGAAGCTGCTTTCTTTGAAGTCTTTTTTTTTTCTATCGCGTGTGAGGTCCCTCACATTTACAGGCAATTTCTTTTTCTCGAAAATGGGAATGGCCAGCTGGCGTGAGTGAGCCCCCCCCACAAAGACAATGCGCTCTGACAGGCAAGGCTGTGAGTCGGTGCTGCTTAAATGTCCTCATGTGGAAGCACGCCACCCGTCGGGGCCAAAGGCGCGGGACTGTGACCTGCTTTTGACGGCCGGATTCCTCTCCACATCGGGGGGCGTCGGAGATTCGGACATGACAGACAGAGCAGCCTATGGAAGCATAAAAATCATAATCGGGCATGTGGCTGGACAGCTTGGCAGGCTGCATAGAATATAGTATACCAGCAGTGTTCAGCAAACATGTCAGATTTGCTCATGTTGCACCCGTGTCAATGCGCACATGCATCACGGCGTGTATATTCATGTGTAGACTCAGTCCGTTTGCAGTGTGAGGTTTTGCTGCTCATTGTCTGCTACCTTCCAGCCTACTGATGAGTTTAAAGTGCCTTTTTGAATTGCACAGTCATTCGGTGTGTTGTGTCTCACCGGTGAGCATTCATTTTATTATTATTCCGGTGAGATGAGTGCGTTTACAAGCCAGCGCACGCTGCCAGTTGGCTCATTCCCAGGAGTGCATTTCCCTCCAGGCTCTCCGTTCCATTCACGAATGATATGTGGTCGCCTTGGTGTCCTGGGTTCTTTGCGTAAGGCTGTATAGAGAAAATGCACGATTTATGCCTCTCGTTACTTTGGTTTTGTGTGGACAGGTGGCCGCCGGAGTGTAATCACCTTGACTAACAGGCTTATTAACCCATACCTAGATGTATTGGTATACAAATCATCAATTTGTTCCCAGACCGCGAGTTTAAATCTTCCATCCGTCTTTGTCAGGCACGATAAACCTCTTCATCGCTCAAGCAAACGGGAAGTGCCCACTGGACCCATCCGTTCCCACCCTTCTTACATCCTAGCCTGTCTGTCTTCATCATGTGCACCATTCTGAGAGGCACCTGGTTCTGGACCTGCTTGGATTGCTCTAGGAATGGACTTCTTCACTTTGATTGGCTTCTTCCTGCAGGTACTTGGCAGAAGCCAATAGGAGGCCAGCGAGGCGGGGCTTCCAGTTGAGGAGAAGAGGGGAATCATCATGGTGGCAAGATTTTCTGGTGGCCGCAAATATTTAAGGCTTGGTTAAGAACAGTGAAGCTAAATATAAATCAGCCCTCCATTTACTGGGGGGAGTTGGGTGAAAATCGACGCTCTGTGTCCTGTGGATGTTCCAGGTGACAAATTCCCACTGTGGATTATGGAGGAAATGGCCAGCATTGCTCCCTAAATCTTGGTTTTCTCTTTATAAATTCACTTCTTTTTGGGAGAAAGATGAGAAGATGAATCTAAATTTATTAGTAGTAAGGAATCTGATTTCCACCCTGGTAATTTTGCGTGATGAAACGGTAACACTTTACTTGAGGGAGTACAACTAATGTACTATTATACTGCTAATCACAAACTAACTCTGACTTACTGTATTAATTAACCACAAATTGTATATGATTTGTACTTGAGTAGTTAGTCACTACTACGTTACTAAGGAACCACGCTGTAAAGTGTATGAGTGAGTTTACCCTTACACTTTAATCATTAATTAAGAGTATAATAGTGCATTATTTGTGCCCCCTTAAATTGAGTGTTACCAGAGAAACTATACCTTTTTGGTGTTAAGAATCCCATTGAACCCCCTTGAAAACATAATGTATGCTTCTTAGGGACGTGGGAATGCAGTGGGAGTCCCTAACTGGGATTGGTGTTTCCTTTGCTATTGATCGCCCCCCCACACACAGGTCTGTAAGCTCACAGGTGTTGAGTTCTTGAAAAGCACATGGTGAGGTCCACTGGGGAGGGTGGGGGGTGCAGTGGGAGAAAGACAAAGACGACACATCCCTCCCTCCAGGTTCTCGGTTCCATTCACGGATGATCTGTGATCACCTCTGTGTCCTGGGCAGGATGCCGCGGGGTCGGCGCTGGTCGCCCTCCATGCATTGCCATGGTAGCAGATACGGACAACAATCCCCAGGGCAACACGTGTGCTGGCGCATTACAACATGACGACGTTACGCTATCAGCTAAGTGCTACAGTGGCATTGTTAGAGCATCATTAGATTTAACTGAAAAGATCTGCATGCTAAAGCACTATAGCTGTAAAAATACATTACAGATTCATACCAATTCATCTTTATCTATCATAAGGCAGTGCATCCACACATACACTTATGTGTGACCATTTATATCAATAGTGTTTACAAAGGAAGTCTGCAGTCAAAAATAGACCATTTGGATTAGAGGAAATCCTTAACCGAAATAAGCCATCAGTTCCTTACGTAACTCAGATTTTACACAAATTGGATTTTTCGCTTCTATAAAATCTCTACAAGCAGTCCTCTGGATATCAATGAGATCTGTTACCTAAGTCTGTCTATAGGTTGAATTTATAGGTAAGTCAGAACAGGTATTAATTAATGTTATTTAGTGTCTGTTAATCAAATGTTTGCATTTGTATATAGTATATATTTTAACCATTCTGTGCATATAAAACACTTCCAAATACACTAAAACATCTTAAAAAATAATAATAATAAATGCAACTATATACATTACTGTACTGTAGCTCAAGCCAATGAATCACTTAAGCTGTGAAATCTTTTCACAGTAGTGCATGCATTCCTTATTATGAACCATTGTATTTAAGTCCATTTTTTTATATAATAGGCTTTATGGCAGTCTGTTCATAAGTATGAGTTGTCTTGGATGTTCATAACCTGGGGGCTGCTTGTATATCTATATATACAATACATTTTTTGTGTATGTTCAGATTTACATGTCGGTTTTATGTAAGTTGAGAACTGCCCATATGTACTTTGTATTAAATAATATATAAAGTAATTGCTCTTCCTTTTCAGAAATCAGGGTCTTCTTTGGTTTCTGTTGAACATTAAAGATTTATAATTCTAAATATTAAATGTAAACTACAATCCTGACCATCTCCATGCTCTCCCCCCCCCCCCCCCCCCCCCCCCCCCCCCCCCCACCCCCCCACCACTACAAAAAAAAAAACACAAAAAAAAAACAAAAAAACAACACAAAAAACAACCAAACA
>JAODKM010000094.1:1782821-1801064 GCA_026780845.1 Petrocephalus sullivani | reverse complement strand
GCTGGGGCCGCCTGCGGGGGCTCGCGGTCCGGCATTGACCTTGCGTGCCGGCTCCAGCACCCACTCCTAAACTCAGCCTGCCGACATCCGACAGTTTTAAACGTCAGGCTTCCCCCCCCCCCCCGCTCCGGGTCCTTCGTGTTTGGGGGGGGTCCCGGTAGCGACAGTTTGTGGGCTGTGTTTGAAGGAAGGAGAAAAACAAAATAAATAATAATAAAAAAAACGGGGACCGAAATATTTTAAAAGAGAGACGAGCAGCACGCGCTCGCCCCCCCCGGCGGCGCGAGCCGGCTCCGCTGGAATGCTCCTGCCCTTTTTTCGCCTCGCATTAGTTGCCATTTCCTGTCCGCCATGATGGAAATAAAATATTCCTAAACTTGTTTTTTATTTTATTGCTGTAATATTGGAAGTGGGTCTCGCAGGCGGGATGTGCGGCCGCGGCAGGCCGCCCGCTACCCCGCGCCTTAGCACGCCGGGCTCCGGCCTGTTGCTCTCGGCGGGTAGCGCGGCTAGCCCCCGCTGTCCGACTCCTGGAGGGGCCGCTGTCTTATGTACCAAACTCCATTAGCCTAACCTGCCCCACCTTGGTGTTCGGGGAGGGGGCGAGTTGTAAACCGCGAATGTTATGGGGGGGTCGCTGGCCATTTTGGCGAGTCGCGGTCCTCAGCGTTCCGGGACCATGACCCATCGGGTTTGTTAGCCCTGCCAGGCGGGGCGGCCCGGAGGCTTCAGGCCGCCCGCCACGCCGCCCCGGAGGAGCTGCTGCTGGCCGCGCCGCACATCCGCCGGACAGTTGGGGGCCGATCCGCCGCGCCCGCTACTTTGGCCGGCGTACTTACACGCCCGGCCCGCTCCTTCGCCCAGTGACCCACTTAGAAGAGCAGCAGCCTAAACGGGACCAGTAGTCGCGTCCCTGGGGGGTCGCTAGTAACCTGCAGGGTACCGGGGAAGGCTCGCTGTTATGGGAAGGGGCGGCTAAGCGAGCGGCCGGGCTGATATAGGCGGGCCGGCGCCCCCGCGCCCCGCCGGACTGTGGAATGCGCTGCTCGTGCGGTTCCGCGCGGCGCCGCCGAGCCGCGTCCGGAAAGGGCCGATCGTGTCGGTCGCGAGCTGGCGGCCCGATTCGGGAAACGATCGCTATGAATGAACCGGAATCCCCCCCCCCCCCCGGGTCGCGCGACGCGTCATACGTGGGGGGTAAAAATAGGTCGCGAGGGAGACCTACCGACGTATTTTAGGGAGTAAAGACCGTCGGCGGAGAGCGCCGAGTGTTTAATAAGTGCCCGG
The DNA here is from genome assembly GCA_026780845.1 of Petrocephalus sullivani. Lineage (NCBI taxonomy): Eukaryota > Metazoa > Chordata > Actinopteri > Osteoglossiformes > Mormyridae > Petrocephalus > Petrocephalus sullivani. The sequence goes on along the minus strand of JAODKM010000094.1, from coordinate 1,799,777 downwards.
GGATGTCGGGGGCCGAGCGGCGGCTGGTTCCGGCTCGGGTTCCGGTTCGGGCGGTGACGCTCGACGCGCCCGTGTTGTTTACGCGGATGTCGCCGTTTTGAGTAGTAAGTCTGCCGCCTGCTTCTGTCCTAAGAGCGAGCGCCTGTCGGGGTGGCCAGGGGTGGCCGGGGCTCTCTGGCTGCCGGCCCTCGCCGCTCGGCGCACTCTCCTGGGCGTCCTGGCCGCCGTGCGCCTCATATGATTACTGGGAATGATGGGAGCCATTCAAAGCGTAAGGGCTGCGGGGACTGTGTCCTCCTGCTCCCGGCTTCCCCAACGTGGCACTGTCCTCCTGCCTTACACCGACATACCCTCTCCAGTTTCTCACGTATTTTCACTTTTCATACATTATTTGTTCCCTTCTAACTTAAAACACTATTAACTTGATACACTTTACATGACATAATGTGGTCTGTACAACTAAATGCAGAAGTCTCTGCATTTAATAAGCAACATCTTGCTCGGCACATAAGTTGCAGCTGAGTTCTGCCTTTTGCGATGACTTTGGGAAATATTCGCATGTGAAATTATTTTGTCATGTGGGACAGGGATGGCTGTTTACTTCCTCTAATCTCTAAATGGCTTTATACCATAATTACCATAAAATGTGGCTGGAATGTTGATTGGCTTCTGTGATTTGCTTCAAACTGACTTTTCCCAAATCTGGAAACCTCAGATAAATATATAGGAATAAAAAGAACATGGACAGCAAGTCCAGTCACACCCTTACTGTGTTGTTGTGATTAGTGTTTGTGGAACTTATTCAGATTTTACATTGCCGGACCAAAACCAGGGTTGGCTAATATTATTCATTTATTTAACTAATGCAAAGGAGTGATAATTCAGGCATGTGGGTGCTTCCCCTGTCCCAGGCAAGCTTCCATTTCATGCAGTCAGTCTAAATAACCTCCTCCAATCTCCCCATATTTCTGGTCAGTGGAGATTTTGAGCTGCCGTAGAACCTGTAATCTGATTGAACTTCATGTCATGGATACAGTTCTGACATTTTAAATTTTTTTCTGTTTTCAGGCAATGGAAAACTAAATGGTAACATTACAGAGAGAAAGAAGATTCTTTCAGTTAGCATCACTTACCCTATTAATGGTCATGGTTACACACAGCTAGATACAAACTTAAGACTGAAGCATGCTGGGAAGTTTCTTGGCAATCTCCCAATAGAGGGATGTAAGAGCATTCACAGTAATAAAAACAGTATGGACAGCAAGAATGACAAGCCTTCGGATTTCAAAACTCACGAGGGCAAGAAAGAGTGTGTGACGCTCCGGAACGGCGTCGTGGGCCTCACTGGCCTCCTCACTAACGGTTATTCGGGTAAGCCGGCCCCCGACACTGATGGCAGCGGTTCCGAGAGTGGCTGTGGCACCCCTAAGAAACGCAAATCCCAATGCGGCGGCAAGTATGCCGAGGATGTGACACTGCCGGCAGCCATGCAGCAGGGCAGCGCCGCCCCCCCTAAGCTGGAAGCAGAGCCCGCCCGCCTCAAGGTGGCCGAGAAGCCGGCAGGCTCGCAGGCCGACTCCCCCAAGGCCACCCCGAAAGCCGAGGCCGCTGCCTTAACACGTGCCAGGCCGCTGACTGGTTTGGCGATGGGTGCTTCTTCGGCAGGGGAGCCAGCGCGCAAGAATTCCGATGGCAAGGCCATTGGTTCCTTTGGGAAAAAGTACGAGGACAGGCCTGGTAAGGCCAAACTCGCCGCCGCGGTGACTACAGAAGAGGACTCATGGACCCTGTTCAAACCGCCGCCTGTGTTTCCCGTGGACAACAGCAGTGCTAAGATTGTCCCCAAGATCAGTTATGCAAGTAAAGTCAAGGAGAACCTTAAAACATCGCAGGTCGGATCGGATGCCCCCCTTCCCCCAGTGCCTGGCAGACCGCCACAGGTCCCCATGTCTGCAATGAAAACCATCACCTCGGCCAGCTTTACCAACGGCCCTGTCCCTGGACAAGGGAACCAGTGCTCCCAGTCCGGACCCCTCTTCACCGTTGCTGCTAGTACTGTACCACTGGCTCCTTTTCTCCCAGCGGGTGAGAATGTAGCATCGTCTTCTGAGAGCAGCGGTGGCACGGCGGCTGCCCCCTTTGCCATGGTGGGCGAGCATAGGAAGCCCAGCCTTTTCGTTTACCCACTAGGCCCTCCAAATATGCAACCCCCGCTTCCCAGTGGCCGTCAGGCGGAGCCCCCTTCTGTGCCGAGCAATCAGAAAGCCCTGGGAGATATCTTCCAGAACCAGTGGGGGCTGTCCTTCATCAACGAGCCTAGTGCTGGTCCCGATGGGACCGTGGGACGACAGGCCACGAAGAACCATGCCGTGGACGTGTCTTTCCAGGGGGACTGCGCCGCTGCCTCTCTGCAGGGTCCGGAGAACCCACCCATGCCAAAGGCTTATGACCCAGATGTGCGGACTAGCCCCCGAACGCTTAGTGTTTTAAAAGCTTGCTCGCCTGCAGGCCTAGCCTGTGAGGGCTGGACGCAGACGCAGCCACTCGAACTGGATGAGCAGGAAGGCGGGGTGGCCAATATAGGTGCAATAGTATTTCCTTCATTGAAAGACGAGGCCCTGCAGGCATGTTTGGCTAGCTCCATGGCAGTTCCTGCTAGAGAGCCAGGTCACTCCAAGGGCTTTGACAGGAGATGTAGCTGGGGCTCCTTCGATCTCAGAGCTGCTGTAACTTATCACACTAAAGGTAACTCTCCCTAACAAACCCGTCTCATTGGCCTTGGAATTTCTGATTTAACACATTTTAAAGGTCATGCTTGATTGGCGTGCCATAAATGTCCATAATGTGTCTTCTGCTCATCTAACTTCTGAGATCCTGTCTTCCTTTATATTAGTTCATTTGCTGAAAACACAGATGGAATCCTCAAAGTCATCATTGTATGCAGCATTATGGAGTTAGCATTGGGTTACATACATTTTGTATGTTCATAGTAACAGGGCTTGAAATGGTAAAAGTTACTGATGTGCAACATTGTGTTGTAGTCAGAAAAAACAAAATTGTATCTATGTAGAAGAACATGCATAGATGTAATGCCTACTACATTTTCATCCTGATTTACATGGAAAATTGTAAAATAAGGTGTCTGGAAATTGATTAGCAGTTTCTATGAACTATGATTTTACAAAAGTCATTTTAACGCAAAATAATGGGAGGGACTCTGTTACACCTTTGATCTCAGTGGTGTGTTTAAATAGAAACTGAACACTTTAACATATCAAAGTGAAATATTTGCATTACATAAGATGACAGCTGTTTGTTCTTATTTTACAGAAATGGAATATATTTTAAATTTGCAAAAACAAGGTAAGCAAACATTCACATTTAATCATTGTGTATTTTTTTGAGCCCAGTAAATGTCATTCTCTAGGTTTTAACGTATGGCAAGGGTATTTTACATGACTTGTTATCCTTCTCATTGGGGCAGTGGGCTTTTGCTCAGGTTCATTATTCATGCATTACATTTGTTGTGCAGTTCCTGATTAAACTGTATATTCATTAGTGTTTGGCTTGCTGCCATGTACAGTCACTCCTTTAAATTTGTGAGGGTTAGGGGCAGAAGATTCCAGCAAATGTGAAAATTTGAGAAAACAATACTTGAGTGCATTATTAAAAATGTGAAGTTAACTGCACTGAAAAGTTTGGTCATTGTTACAGTTGCTGAGATGAAGATGTGTGCTGCACACAAGTCAAGATACATCAATATGATTTTATTTGATCCGTGAATAACCGGAACATTCATGTCAAACACATGAATCTGGAGGGGTGACTGTACATAAGTCAAAATTTCTTAGCCTTGACTTTTTTTTTTCCGGCCTTTTTCCTAGTACTTCAGCACAGTCCTTTTTGAATATTGAAACCGAGTTATTTTCTTCTCCACAGATCCAAAAAGAGTTGTTCTTTATGACAAGAGCCAAGATGGACCCAATCAGTGAGGTCGGCACAGTCACTTGACCTTCACCCGAACACTACCGTGACAAGGCTTGTGGGCTGTCTGCGGCTCCTTTTGTCAGACTCAGTAGATTCAAAACTAATCAAAATCGTCACTCACATAAAGGAACTGGAGATGTATCCTGTAATAAAGACAGCAGAGTCATGATTTGAAAGAACACAAGCAGAGAGAGAAAGGGGCAGAAAAATCCAGCATATAAGGATGTCCTCCATCGGAGACCTGGAGCTGCTGTGGAGCCGTCTATGGGTGTGTGGCTACCCAAACCTCACCCCAAGCAAAGGGTTCCTCTCATCCTCTGGTACAGACACCAGTACCCAGGTTTGAAGACTTTGTTAGACTTGTGGGACTCTTCACCCATGTCTATGGATAGACATAACACCTTATGCTGTGACGGACACTGGGTTCACGGCACTGTGGGGCATGATGGGGGTGGGGGGGACTAAAGGGGACATTGTTCCCACTTCCTGCGTCCTTCCACGGCGGGTGGGGATCATAATCAGATTCTGCTCTTAATTTCCTTATGAATCTAGGTTGATTGATACAGGCACATTTGTGCATTTTTTGTGTGACAAATTGAAATTTGAGAGGTTGCCTTGGGGGAAAAAATGGATGTAACGACAGGAGTAACTGAACAATCCAGTCTTTCTGCAGGTCAAGCAAAAGCGCAAATTCTTGGTGTTTGGAGCGTGGAAAGATGTCAGGCCTTGGGGGATACAATTGTCTTAACTTTATTTTGGAAAGGAGATCACGCCGTACAGTATTGACTCTCGGCCGGACCGTCTTGTTTGGCAATGCCTGTGTTTTTTTGTTTTTTTTCCCCCCCCTTTTGCTGTTGGATGACAGACTAAAAGCAGAACCAAAATCGCAGATGGAGAGCGGCCAGTCCGGTTTGGGACGAGTGACATGACAGATTCCTGCTCCTCTGCATCTAGTGTTCTGCGCTGTTCAGCTACAATGGTCTAATAATGTCACGAGTTCAATCAGACCCTCCCCCACTTCTGTTGATTGTAAACCCGACCCCCATACATAGATCAGTATTTAATTAACTTAAAGTGGGAGAATCTGAGTCAATGTAGTAATTATTTCCATGTCGTTTTACTACCGTTGTGGAGTGTGGATAAGCGATGGAGAGGCTTGACCGAGCACAGAGGCTGATCCTTTTCCTTTATCATGTTGACGCTTATGCAACATGGCATCACCTCGAACCAAATTAAATGTGCTACTGTGTCTTTTAATTATACTAGAATATGGTTGCACAAACAGGTGCAGTCTCTTGTTAAAATTGGCTGTCTGTAAAAGTAACACTGCCTTTTCTTTTTGCACCAAATTCAACATATTCTGCATTGTTTTGTCTTGCTGTCGATCATTAGTCCACTTGGACAATATCTCCCCCTTTCCTTCCCCAGGACTTTTTTTTTTATACATGGTTGTAGAAGGGACTGGTGAAGAATCAGCCTAGCAAAAAGCATTTCTTTGTGAAGAGTGGCTCCCCAGGTTCCCTTCTCACCCAGCCTGATAACGGTGTCACTCGCTGTATTCTGACATTCTGATATCTTCACCCCCCCGCCCCCATATGCTTCTGACAAGGGGTTATCTCCAAACCCAAAGCCATCGTCTTTGCATCTTCTCAGTCTCGTCTCTCCGTTTTCTTTGAATAGGATTAAAATTGACAGTTTTTTTGCCTACTGTTTCCCCCACTCCCATAACTTATTTGATTATAACAAAGTTAGCACTTTATGTAAACTAATTTCTTCTTCTAGAAATAGATCTATATATGACTATGACAGTAAGTAGATAAATACTAACCCTGGTTAAGAATGGCTTTTGGCTGTTTGTTTTTCTAAATAAAAACAAAAGATTAAAGAGACACTCAGGTAGAATTAGTAAAGCCATTATTTCATAAAGTATACCAATACAGACAATTATTGCCAAAAATCACTTAAAAGCTGGTTATTTGCTTTCTTTTGTGGTTTTTGTTTCATTTTCCCTAAGTGATTTGAATAATTTGTGCTTAATCTACAGTTGTTCAATACCAAATTGCTACTGGGAACATAACTTTCATTTTAATTTGATTTTGTGTACCTGCACAATGTCCATTTTTATTTTCCAAGTTTAGCGAACATTACTAAATACTTTTCACGTCCGTGTCCTCGTGTCAGTTGTTTGTCGGAATAAGTACTGTTTGCACTTGTCCGCGTTTATCACTGTTTCGCTCTTCTCTGCAGTGTGATGTCTTGGTGTGAGTTTCCCCCACGGACCTGGTGATCCCGTCATGGCCAGTGGCTCCCAGTCTGATCCTGCTAGCCTTTCTTGTGGTGTGGTATCCCAGCTTGCCCCCGGGCTGGAGAGTCCAGCATAAGACTGCTCCATTTCCCTGCTTGTGTCTGTCCGCGGGTGGCCTGCCTTGTTATTGGACAGTCCAGGCCTCTCGACTGACCCTATAGTGAGATGATGTTAGTTTAAACTGGTGCTTAGTGTGTTTTTTTTTTTTACCTTGTCTGCAGGCCTGTCAACCTATGGGTTGACATTATTGTAGCTCCTTCTGCTTGTTTGTCAAATCACACCAGCTTCTACCTGTATACAGGGTCTGCTGCTTGAAGTTCCGAGTTACTGGTTTCAGTTTGTGCTCTGCATACGTAGAACTTAGTGAGCCCTCTTTAATTAGTCTTAGTCCCTAAAGAGCTTGCCTCTTGTTTAGCCCAGTGCTATTACTGGTGTTGCACTCCAAATTACCCAGAATGCTAAGCGGATGTGTGAGCTGCAGAGTGCACCGGGTGGTTCGGTAAAGGCAAATGTCTATAAAAATGGGTCTGCATGTCTTCAAGAGTTTACCTCATTGCCTCTGCTACATATGCATTGTGGGTAGTGGGTCCCTTGTTCATAAATGGCTTCCCCTCAGTTTTTTTGTTTTATTGCGAAAGACAACTGCTTAGTTTTGCACAGTGCAGCAGTAGCAGGTCGAGTGTGGTTCTGGCCAGCTGTTGCATTTTATGTCGTGTACCTCATTAGTTAGCGCACCGAGCGGGGATGGGAATAGACCGGCTTGCGCAAAGCCAGAGAGACAAGTGTGGGGTCAAGTGTGACTACACAACTTGGCATCGGCACGTTTGCAAAGAGAGGAAAAATGAATGGAGAGGGTCTGTTTTAAAGGCCTTTTTTGTTTCCTACTTCTACTTCAAAACCTGGGGGAGCTACCGATGAATAATAGTGCCATGCTCGGGGACGGCGAGGCCTTAGAGTTCGGATTCAGTGAAATGGAAAGGCGGCTTTCTCAATCCACGCTCTCTTAGGGTGTGGAGAAGCGGACGTGATCGGCGGAATGGACGTCCTTCTAGATGTGTTCCTGTGAAATTTTAAGACGAGGAATTAAAACTGTTAATGTGATGTGTGATATGGGGCTGAAATACTGTGAATTTTTCATTTCTTAATCTGATTCTTCACTTTGCCCCTTAAAATTGTATCAAAAGCACTTACCAATTTGAAGCCTCAAAGCTTGCTTTATATTATTAACGTGAGTTTTCTCCCTTTTTCAATGGCAATGTTAAAGCCTATAAACCAGATTTTGGTGGGCACCAGACCAGCTCTCTGCTTGTTTTGGTCCAGGAGGTGTGGTGTGAGATTGGTAGTATCTGTGTGCATGTCTTAAAAGAACAGATTGGATGGTAACTCATCCTGCTATTATAACAGAGTGATGTGGGATCGCAAAAATGCTGAAATGAGTCTCATCGGCAGATCTGTCTTGTCTCGCGCTGAAGATGTCCCACACTTGTCACACAGCAGCGGTTATCCGTGGTTCATTCTAATGCCTGGAAGTTTGTGAGTGTGTGTGTGTGATCTGCAAATGCAATATGCAAATGTCCCTGTGTCTGTTGATAATCCTGACACGCTTTGCACAGGATTCCTATGCTAAAAATAATAGATTTGACTACTTATAATTTGTGCCATGCTAAGCTTTACTATGCTGTATGAGACATTGCTATGCATTAATTATTATTATTATTATTATTATTATTTTGCTTTGTTTCTTTTAGTAGTTATTGGGGGGTGGTAACATCAATTAGATATAAATCCATTACTGCTGGCAAACATACTGGAAACAGTAAGTTTCTTTCTTGAGGTCGGTGGCCGTTGTTTGTTTGTTTGTTTCCACTAAAATTCAGATTTGGTGCTCATTGATTCATGTTTTCAGTTTTTGGCAGCCAGTCTCAAAAACCCTTCATATTGTTTCTTTTTCATGTGATCCCGATGTTTTAATTATACGGTAGATAGTCCATTCAGTTTCATAAATAAAACTTTATTTTTAGATGCACAGTATAATTTTTAATTCCTCTACTCAAAGGAATATGCGGGCTTTCATAAGGAAATATCATACCACATGTTGCAGAGGCAGTTCTGCTGATGATTTGGTGGTATTTGTGGTAACTGAACGGTGAAGGATTGTTTCACTGCAGGGGTGTCACTTTTGATTTCGACAAACGGTCAACTTCTCCAGTTGGGTTACGCGTGTAAGGTTCAAAAATTAACCTTACAAATTCGTCTTTCAGTGCAGGCAGCCCTAGTATTGTGGAGTATAGAAGGGGAGAGTTTGAATGTATTGCTGTGGGGGAGTCAGACCCTCTTAATTTGGCAATGTTCTCAAATATGTTTCCTTTGGGGGGGTAGGGAAATCAGTATAAAGTGCAAATAGCACTCCTATCTGGGGTGAGCAAAGGGTCATGGTTTTCATTCTCTGTGCTTTTGAGTGGAGGATTATTTCTGTGCACGTGTGATGGTTCAGGTCATTCCAAACCAACAGTAATCTAACTTGATGGAACTGAGTTTGGGGGGAGTAGTAAAAAAAACACAAGGCACACAGTTAATTTGTGTGTGTTCTGTGTGTTTAACCAGTAATGTTGTGCTTGTACCATTAATTCAAGCCTTTTTCATGTAATTTCTCTATTTACCAGTAATTCTGTTTGACCTTCGAGCATCCTCCAATCTTTTGTTTTTTAAGAATAACAATTCCCTCCAGTGTCTATAATATTGACTCAAATTGAAATCTGGGCACACTGCATTAGATGTTCTGCTATATAGGTTTACAACCGTTAGACTGGCCCAAGACAGGCATTCGTACACTAATGAGCATAATCGACTCATCTTTAATTAAGCTTGCCTCTTTTCAATAAAATACTCTAAAAAAATACTTTTACCGTATCAGTTGAGTTTGCATCATTCTCTTTTCCTTTTGGGGTTTTTTTTTCTTTTCTTTAAAGAAGTGATATTCTGCAATGAAACCGATGAATTCTGTTGTGTGATGGACAGGTCCACGGCTGGTGTTTCAGGGACTCTGTTACCTGTAATACAGAGATTTGTCATTCTGTTTAATGGTTCACAATGGAAGTATTCTATGATGGAGTAGAGAAAGGGGAGGGTGGCAGTAGAGATGTGTGTATATATGCATAAAGATGTGAGTAGTGTGACATAACAAGGCTCACTTCAATGCTTTATACTTAAAGTCCAAGCACCTAATTGACCAGTGCTTGTATAATGCATTTAAAAGGGAAACCCTTTTAAATGTTTTGGGGAAATAAATGTCCATACTGTTGTTCTAAGTAACAAATCCCATTTGCAGCTGCATTTGCACTTGTTTTCTTTGTGTTTACTGGTCAATTTGTTGTGCCTTTGGTTCGAGTCTCTGCTCCCAAAACGATAGCAATCAACTCTGGGCCTGCATTGTTTGCAGAAAGCCTTTGTATGCTGGAGTGTCTCGCGGGAGTTCCGTTCCCATGAGGAAATGGACTGCTGCACGTCTCCCACCATAGACTTACTCAGTTCACGGTCACCTCTAAAATGAGTTACTGAGCACATGATTTGGCTGTGGTTGGACTTCTTATGTAAGAGTGTTTGAGGGGGGGAAAAAGTCTCAAAATAACAGGGACACCCCAGGAATCTTTGTGACCCAAGAAACACCACCCCACACCCAGTGCTGCATGATATGCACTTGTCTGTGAACTAGGAGCTTGAAGAGGTAGAAAGCACTCACCCCCTCCACCACACCCCATGTGAGTCCTGTTGCCAAAAATGCTGCTGGCATTACACCTCGTCTTCCGATTACACACCATCCTCTAGAATCATGTTTGAGAGTGTCTCGGGGGGGGGGGGTGTCACTCTCACAACACCACAAGCTGCTAATGTAACACTAAAATCTGTGCACATGGCTTACACTAACTCTGCTCCTCTGATTGTTCGTTATCCCGTCTGCAGACATGTGAGTCCTGCCCCTCCTCAGCCTACTTCCAGTATACTTGGTTCTGATTTTGTAAGAGTCAACTGACAAACAGTGCTTGCTGGAAATACTAACACAATTTAAAATCTTTTCTTTTTTGTAAATTAACTGCCATCTTGCTTTACAAGAAAAAAAATGCTTATGATGTCTGCAACCATTGTCTCCAATAAAACCATGAAAGTGCTCCACGATGCGTCCTGGGTACCTCTCCGTTCTTGGACACACTGTGTTTATCAAGCCTCACTTTCAAAAACACCACCGCGCGTCTAACAGAAGACATCCCGGGATACCTCTCCTCTTCAAACCACCCTTGTTTTTAGTTGTCCTTTCCAATAAATAGTACTGAGATGACTTGGAAATGTATTTTCTATGGCCTCAGGTCATAACACATCTTCCATGACTGCAGTCTAAGTATGTTGTGATGGGTGTGCAGTTTCCTACACTTTACCCTGTCTTGTGCAGTCCATTGTGGGTTCTTTATTTAAGCCATAGGGTGTTTAATGTATTGTTCCCCTCCACTGATGTATTTGCATAGAACTGGAGCTTTAAAGACGTATTTTCTGTCTAAGCCGACTCGTATGTAAGCCTCTCACATGTGAATGAATGGCACGTCGTGGCTAATTAAAGACCGACCTTTTGCGGACAGAGGGCGCTGTTGCCTCGCGCCGGTATGCGATTCTCGCTGATGCGCGCGCTTCGCGCAAACAATGGGGGCATTCCACCACCGAAATCCGCTTTGTACAACCATAGCAATTCTTTGGAAGCGCCGCACTGAAAATGTAAGACTCAAGGTATGGGAACAATATTTCGAGGGAGAAATACCTTAATGCGCATATAACAAAACTGCTCTTAAAAAGTAGTTAATTCAAAATAGAATAGGGCACATGAATCATAAGTTCCTGATCTAAGTACCATTAGATTTAGATTTAAAAAAAAACGCTTTTCAAAAATCATTAAAGTGTAATGCAGCGTATAGATGACTGCATATTAGGACAAACGAAATGACAAATGTTATATTAAGAATGTTCGTGTGGAGTCTGCAAAATTACCAAGAAGGTTACGTTTCATTAAGAGTTTTTGAACCGGCAAATCCATCCCTTGGGTTGAACGATTATCCGCAAATTGCTGTTCCTCCTTCGCTTTTATTGAAGCACTGCTCTCTTTTTTTGGCACAATACTTTTTCTTGGAGCCATTTGCAACCTCCACTGCAGAGCCATGCCAAATGCACACTTTGATTAAATATTTAGTTGTCGGCCTCTTATACAGGCCGCATTACTGCTAACTGCCAAGCGAGCGCTGAGTTACCGTCGCACCGGTGCGGCCCCCGCAAACGCCGCCTGTCAGTGGCGGCCAATCGGGGAAGCGTGAAAAACAAACTTGCGGGGATCCAGCGCCCTGTTAGAGAATCCTGTACCTTTGTGCTGCCTTAATTGCCCGGGAATCGCTGTAAATTCCCCCCCGGAGCGGACGACGAGGCCATCCACCTGCGAAGGCGCCGCCGTGTCCGCCGCGTCGCACGCCCGCTCTAAGCCCCTTTCCTGGGGATTGCAATCAGCAATCAGCGCTTGACGCATCCCTGCTCTGATTATGTAATCACAGATATTCAAAGGTACACAAGACTCGCCATCGCATGCATAATAAGTAGGCAGCTCAGGCAGTTTTTATACAACTGAAATCAACTCTTATATAGTGTAAATGTACATACAGGCGTCAAACATTTATACGGACTTACACATGTCAGGCTGGGTGTTGCAGTAGTGATTTAATTTCCGTATGTTTTGCAATTAATTTTAAGCCAGTGGTACTTTATTTAAAGCCCTTCGTTTTATTACGACTCGCTCATTTTTCATGCCGAAAGGCATGGATCTACGACAAATTGCTATTGTTAAGGCAACAAAGAATGCATTTGAACGGAGCACAAGCGAGCAACAAAAAGAAAAATCGTCCCTTTGGTTGCTTCAAATTCTATAAACCGCGTTCCAGTCACTGTAGAGAAAAAAATGGTTCCATGTGATTTGTTAGTCAAATGAGTCTCACGGTAGTATTATTATGCAAAACTATTCATGACCATAATCTGCATTTTATATGTAAATCCTTTGAAGTTTCATGTTATAAGACATTCTGTTCCTCTCTCCTTCACAGGTGTCTTTCTCAATAACTTTGAATTCCCACTTACATTAGCATACGCCTGACACGGCTGGCTATTTGAATATTGTTGTTTTATTAATAACTCAGTCTTGAGTTTTGCGGGGTATTGGTCGTGTTACTTTTAAACACCTTAATGCCTTGTCTTCGGGGGGATCTGGCTATTAGTGTTTTTCAAAGTGCAGGAAAGACTGCGAGTTTTGTGTAAAAACGTTTTTCAAACCGTGTTACTGATGTCGACGTCCAGCTGGGAACGCTTATCAAAAAGACGATACGTGTGCCAAAAATATCACAGTTATGGCGAAATTAATTAAATAATTCTTTTTGGAATTAATAATCCAAATTATAATATTTCGGAAAAGTAGCCTAAGGGTCTTGAATCCATCTTGATATGGTTTACAGACTTAAACGCTGCAAAAAGTAGCGACGCTTTTCTAATTTGCGGTCGCATTTTAGTGCCGACAAAAAGTCTCCTAAGTTTCTATTTTTAGAAAAACTACTAAATTGGCACTAACGTGGGAAATGCAGCGCGGCGCGTGATGAAAGGCGTCTTATGATCCCGGACACTTGCGCCTCTCGTCTCATTGCCGAGGTGAAGATTTGGACCTGTCTCTAAAAATAGCTCTGGTAACAAGTCTCGATGTTCTAAAAATGAAGCGCTTCCTCAGTACAGGAGGTCAGCCAAAGCGATCCTGCCCATTGTATTGTACAGCAAAGCCGCTCAATTTTAGAAACGCTGTAATGCCTTGATGCGCTTATCTTTCACAAAGGAGGCCTTATGACGCTTCCTGGCGTACCTAATGCATATGAAATAAATAAGTAATATCCAGTTGTTGTGTTTTACTCCTTTATTTGCGGCACTGTGACTCCATCCAGCTTCCCTAATCGTAGGGCCTATCTTTGGAAGCGCGGGCAAAGGCCAAAGGGTCATTCTGCACCCGATGGTAATGCATGGCAGGTCACATATACCCTCATTTAAAACTGTACATCTTTGGAGCCATGCAAGCACACAGCCTGCACTCCAGAGAATCAACCCCTCAGCACTGCAGGATCTTGTAGAGAAGCAAAACCAGGCCCGTCGGGTGAAGGACCTGAGAGATGGGGCTCTTCACGGCGCCTCTTGCCGGAGTCGAGTTGCTCCCCGGCGTACGGCAGGAGCTCCCCCCCCCCATTTCCATGGCAGCCTGACCTGCCACAGACACCTGTGCCGCTCTTGTCACTGACATGTGAGGTCACACCGACACCAATACAGGCTTTTTAAAGGGGGGTTCAGTTAAGCACAGGCAAGAACGATTTGCAGCAAGCAATTTCTTATCTTACAGTGAATAAGAGGCCGCCACAATGTGTCCGTATTTAATAACTTCGGGAGGATAAGGGTGGTTTAGGAAAAGAGAGGTGATTTTGTATTGAGCCATTATAGTGCCAGAAACCTCTATATTGATTAACAGTGTTTCTAAATCCATTCTCTATCTCTTTAACTAGAAAGATGATCTCTTACCTAACATATGCTAGTGGTTGAAATCTACAATTCCTTTTTTTTTCCCGCCCAACTGACCTTGCAGTCCACTCTACGATGAGTAATGTCAGTCAGTGCTAGGCTGTGAGAGTGGAACCAGGTAGTTTGAAGTTTAAGGACTGTGATTACTTAGATGTGACTGTCAGCATCACCCAGGACACAAAATGGGGGAAAAGTTGGTTTTCCCTCGCAATGCTGATCTCATTAGGTGTAAGTATTCCTGCATGCCTTCTCATCATGCGTTGCAGCTACCGTGTGATAAATTTCAGATAGAAAGCTATTGGTACAACAGTATGCCAACTAATTATTTATTGATGGTTTTTTATTATTATTATTTTTACTTTTATAGGTAATTTCGTGATTAAATTGTTGACAATCCCCATGCCGAGTCCCTTTTAATTGCACGCTTTTAAATTCCATTTTCAGCGCGTGTTTGCGCGTGCCATTTAAATGCGAGGTTCTTCGTCGGCAAGCTTACTAATCTTACTAATGCAAAATGTTTGCCGTTCTTTCATCTTGATCACTTTAAAAAGTGATGATGGAACACATTCGGCTGGTGCCGTATTTTCTTTGGCGATTAAAATTTACTGTTGTTATATATCTTCAAAGCAAAGAACGCTTTCCTGTGGCTTTAGGAAGCCGTTCTTTAAATGGAAACTATTAACTATTTTATGCTTTTATTCTGTTTTCAAAGGAAGCTTCCCAGTTAAACAAAATAAAACCTATCCATAAAAGTTTGATATAAATGGGGCTATCATCACCGGAGTAATTAAAGCAAATTGATTTAGCCAGAAGGCAGATCACCTCATTGCTGAGCGGGTAATGATGAGAGACCTCCCCGCTTTGCATTTTGCCTATGTGTGTGCGCGTACTTTCCAACCATCTGCGTTTTGATCCATTTGCAGGCTTCTGCTGCCTGCGAAATATCGCGTCCTGGAGCTTCACGTCCCCACGTGCCGAATTAAAGTGGGACGGCGGTGCCCGGTCCGGGAACGTGAGCCGCCGAGTCGCCATCGCGGCCCAGAGCTAAAGATCACAGCGCACCATCAAATCTCAGGGGACAAGCGTCTACTGGAACTTCAACAGACCAGTCCACTAGATTCCTCACTAAATTATAAATTGACTTGAGTAACGAAAGCATTCCTTAGATGCTTACAGCATACTTTCTGGTTATTTAAGGCATCTATACTTTTATATATAGATGTACCAAGCCTTTTTCGAGGAGATTCCTGGTTCAGTTTTGCCTCATTCAAATCACCCCTGAAGCACTGAATTGTTAAAGCTTTTTTTTGTCAACTGAAACCAGAGCAGGAAATTTAAATGTTAGTTTGTCTAAAGTAAAATTGACAATGCCCTTAGCCTTTCTGTAGTTGATTTTAATTCTGTTCATTTCGTAGTGTTATATTTCTCTTCACGCTGGTGTATTTTGGGAACGACGGCGCTGCACGCACACACACAGAGACCTGCGCCACTCCTTGCACATGAGAAAGACACTTTCTTGACAACCGCCGCATCAAACGGATCCATTATGCATGCAAGGAGGAATGGCATAAATTATACAAGCGTGGAATGGGGCACCAAATCCGGGCTTTAAACCTAGTGTGTGCGTACAGCATCAAGGGGGTGAAATGTATTTCCCTGCAGGTGGGGGTTCATCCGAAACCATATCACTGCACCTCAGCCTGCTGCTGTTCATGGCATGGGGGGGGGGGGGGGGGCACCAGGCCACTTCCTGTCCCCACCAATGAGGCTGGAGAGAACTTTGAGATGAGGTCTTCTTACCCAAATACCTTGCATTCTTGTGGCCAACCTAGATACCATCAGATCTTCTAAATCGTAAATCACTTTATTTAAAAATATGCATGTGATAGTGATGAATTGTCAACATACCACAGTGCACAACAACAAAATGCATCCCATGCATATAAAATAGCAGTGAGCTAGCAGCAGAGCAGCTCATTCAGCACCCAAGGAGCAGGGCCTGCTCAGGGTACCTCAGTGGTACTTGTGGGTCAGGGGTTTGAACCAGTAGCCTTTTGATTATACGCTGGCTTCTCTAACCATCATGCCACCACTGCATAAGGAATGTCTGCGCAGAAAGTTTGCTTCAGGCCATTTTTGATGGAGCCATCAGCACTTTGGCTGCATGGGGAAAGGAGACATTGATCCCCGATGTCACCAAGCCCCATGCAGCATCTTCTCATATCTGTGCCACACCCTAGCAGAAGGAGCAGTTTGGTGTACGTATGGGCCTGGCCGTAACCCATCTAAGCTGTGAAAAGAGCTGGTATAATCCGTTAATTTAACACCGACACCTTAAATGCTTTAAGGGGAGCTAGTAAGAGTCGGACCCACTGCAGATGATGCTCGGAAGAATTCAGCCCTGGCTGGAAGTGACCTGGGAGCTGGGGTCTCTTCTTTGGGCTTGGAAGTCGGTTCAGATGGAGCTCCGAGGCTGGTACCCCCGAGCGCAAGGAGCAGGAAGTGTGGGCTTTCAGCTCGCTGAACTCTCAGCTTGTTTATGACACTTTGGCCCCTCTGGGGGGTTGCCTTGAGCTAAGTGCATCTGAGTGCTCGCATCCTCCCAGTTTGACACATACAGCAAATCATCCTTGCAACTCATAATGCCCCAGTGCTCTGGCTAAGCTTGCAACACTTCAAGAATAAGATTTGGGGTTGATGGCAAAATGTAATTTATGCAGAAGACATGCCTGCTGTTGCCGGATCTCGGTGAAAGTTCTCAGTTTTTTTCTGTTTTTTATTGCATCAGTTGCATTGCACTCAACATTCAGTGTGCAGTAATCTGTGATGATTCTGAAAAGCTGTGGAACAGATGGATCTGCTGTACTATATTTAGACATTGTTATAAGCGCTCTTCTGATAGGGAAGGTTTAAATACTTTGCCGAACAGTGGCAAGGGCCATGAATTTTGCAAACAGCATTAGGGGTTTTACACGCCCAGCTGGTAATATCTATTATTTAATGACTCTCCTATTAGTTGTAGATGTAGTTGTATTAAC
>JAODKM010000094.1:1727739-1739963 GCA_026780845.1 Petrocephalus sullivani | reverse complement strand
CGGACGTCCCGGGGAGGGGGGGGGAGGGGGGCGAACCCCCTGTCGCCCCCCCCCCCCCCCCCGAGGGGGGCGGGGGAAAAAAACCCCCCCCCCCCCCCCCCCCCCCCCCCCCCCCCCCCAAGATGCTTAATAGCCTGTCAGTGGGGCCGTGGCCTGGCTGCTTTATCTTTTGTTGGGCAGTGCTTACCCATCTGTTTTTGCGGACTCCCCCCGATTTTCCCCCCCGCCCCACCAAAGCCCCCCCCCAGGACAGTAAGCCAGTATTTGCTGGGAGGGCCTATATGTTGTGCACTGGTGCTAGACTGGGCTCTGGCACCTCCAGCAGCATGTCAGTATTAGGAGGCCCTGGTCAGCCGGGGGGCGCGGGACAGAGTGCTGGGGGCGCGGAGTCTGCCTGCCTGCAGATTCAGGGGCCGTTCAGGGGCCACTGTTGGGCAAGCCTGCTTTTTTTGTCGTTTGCTTTTAATAAATTATTTTTGGAACCGGCTTTTGGCCTCTGTGGCTAAAAAATGAAGAAACGTTACAGGGCAAAGCAGGAATGACGCCCCCCCCCCCCCCCCACACACAGCCTACATGGCAGGTGTACTAGGGGTCTGTCTTTACTGGGGGTGGGGCTTCTTCACATAAAGATGCCGAGCATTCAGAAGTGGGGGTGGGCCTGGGGTGCCTTCCCTGGTCGGCTGTTTGCCTCCCGCCCCGCCCCGCCCCGCCCCGCCCATCCTTTGGGAGCACCGGGTGATGGCGCGGGGGGGGGGCGTGTCCTCTAGGTAGCCCGTGCAGCCGTTCCACAGAGCGTCACCCGCGCGAGGGGAGGTCCGGTCCCCACCGTGTTTGTGATCTCCCGGACGATGGCGAACCAAACCAAAAGAATGAAGTTATTTCGAGGAGGGGGGAAAGGAAATGGAAAAAGAGAACAGCAGAGAGAAGACCAGAAGAGGGCTTTGGTCCTTAACTCATTTTAAAGGTCGACTGAAGCTTCCAGACAGGTTAGCCTGTGCAACGCCGCTGGCCACTCGCACCAGCAGCTGTGGGGGCTGCGGACATGTCTCGCGGGTGTCGGCATCACACAGGAAGCAGCGTTCCCACCCTTCTTGTCTGCACCCCCCCCCCCCCCCCTTAAAAAGTACTTACGGGCACGGCCCAGCTGTGCCCTGTGGTACACCTTCCAGGAGCACGCATTTCCATGTGTCGTCGTGGCAACTTGAGAGTCTGCATTGACGACGGTTGCCATCACGACGTGACAAACAGCAGTTTAATCCGATCTGCATAAACACACACACCTGTACCACTTGTCTGCACCTGCTCAGAAAAACCCTGAAAATAAGACTATTTAATATATTTTTAGATTATTTTTTATTTCCTTTTGTCATATGGCATGCATTTCCATGGTCCACAGAATATGTACATAAGGGATAAAGTAGTAGATTACATTAAAACATAGAATCAAAATCTTAAAACAAAAAAAGATTGAAAGCCAGACAGAATACTGCTGTATAGAACATAAATTAGCCTGCACATTTGTTAGGGCTGTGAATTTGATTTTATTTTTGAAATTTATATATAATGTATAAATATCTATATATTTTTTGTTTGTTTTTAATTTTCCCAGCACTGGAAAGTGTTTAAAGAAACGAATCAAACTTTTGAGCAACAAAAAAACAACAAAACCGCATAACTAATTATCTTAATCGTCCAGTCTGCTGCAAAGCTGTCGATTCCAGTATCGAAGTAGAAGCTGTTCCCATTGACCTTAATCTTAATTTTTTTTGCTTTATTTTCATGTTATTACTGATAATATAATTATTCCTATTTGTTTTCTCCTGATTTAGAGTTGAATGGAAAAAAAAACACTGAACTATTGTGTGTATATGTATATAATGGATTCAAAATGCTGGTCTCTACCTCCTGAGCTCAATAACTTGGTTGTTTACCTCCACACTCAGAAACTTGAATGTCCCTTCCAGTTTTTATATTTAAATCACAGAGCGTTTCCCCTTTCCCACCCCCTCACCCCCATCCCACATACACTTGTACAATGAAATGGATTGCTTTTGGGCCAGTGGAGGGGGCAGCAGGCACCAGTACTTTCCGAAATTGGACTTTTGACCCGTACTTTTTGGACTGTTAATTATTACCACTCGCACTCCAAAACGAGAATGACCCTTCCCCTCTGGGGCCCGGAGGGGGAGGGAATTTGGCTATGTGGAGTTTACCCCCCCCCCCCCCCACACACACACACACACACACACACACATTTTTATTTTATGTCTTGAAAACTTTGAATTTGAAGGAGGTCCAAAAATATGGTGACAAGTCTTTTTGTGGGAAAAGCAGACGGGAGACACACTGTCGCTTGGTGTGAGAGACTAACTAGAGTGTTCTACCACTTGCTTTGGACAAAATGTGAACTGGTACTTGTGCTATCAAAGGTTTTTATAAAACATTTAAAGTTTATACTCAGAGGTAATGTTATTTGATTATATAATACATTTTAAGATATACAGATCCTGCTTTGGTCAGCCAGAAAGCATTGAGAAAAGGCCTGTTTTCCTGGGATGTTTTACTGTGGCAAAAATCGCCAGACGCTTTCTGAAAATGTAGATTTGAAGTACAGTGGTGAAACTCATTAAATGTGACATTTAAAGAAAACCAGGTGTTTCATTTTCTTTGTTTTTTTTCCTCTTCTTTTTCGAATGTCCCCGTCCCCTTTCTCGTGTAATCATTTTTTTTTCCACCGTAGGTTTCAGCTGCCACCTAGTGGCCAGTTGGTGTTTTACGCGCGTTGCCAGTAATTCATGCCAAATAAATCGATGAATATGTATAAATAAGGAGGGAAACGCTCTTTTCAAGCAAATCTCGGGAGATGTCTCAAATCGACTCATACCGGATTCCTTACTTGCTTTGAGCATCTACTGAGATGAGTCCACCAAGTCACACAGTGATTTTACTAGCAGATCAATTATGTTTTTAGATTTTGGGACATTCTGCTTGAGAGCCAAGCATTTTGCAATGGTACTCCCAGAATGGCGTAATAGTATAATATGATTTATTCATAATCATTTCCAGAGAGAACAAGAATATACATTATTTCCACAGTCATGACTAACTTAAATGACTAGCACTAGGATATAATGCATTTCTAGTTAGTCATGAATAGATTTTAGTTATTTCAACCAGTGCTGTGTGGATGCACTAGGTCTTGGCATCTACTGGCATGCTGTATGTGAGTCCCTGGCGTGCTTTTATTACAACCGTGTAGATTTCTTATCTGATTATCACAGTATTGCCTGTCATCTGTTGCCTAATTTAACATGCATGGTTTAATTTTCTGGTGGCCTTTTGGCAGCCTCTGAATTCATGTGACTTACTGTACTTCCGTCATGCTTGGAGAATGAGGTAGGATGAGAAGCTTTGAGTGGGTGTGAGTGAGTGGAGTTATTAGTCTTGTAAGAAACTTTTCTTTTTGTCCAAACTGCTGAATATTGAACCACTTTTCCCAGTGAAGTTCACGTGCAACACGGGACGAGGCTTGAGTAAGCCCAGAAAGGAAAATTTTGTGTGCAGTTCCTACTTTATGGTTTGATCATTTGACTAAATTACTAGCCACTTTCATCGATATCATCAGGTTTTTGACTCAAATACTGATTTAAATATGCAAAATAACCACGAATTACCTCAAGTATTTACTGTTAGCTGTGTGATATTAAGCAACACAGTGAATGAATTATCCAATATTTAATTTGTCCAGTCATGAGGTGAGTAAGAAATTTCAGAATTACCATGAATAAAAGAAATACTTGGAAACTGGCAATTTAACCGAGTTTCCCCTTTGGAGCCAATTTTAGAACTGGTGAAAGGGTTTTTTATATGAAATTAAATTGCCAGAAATCGCAATATTTTTAATTTTCTTCGTCTTTCAGCCCAGCAATAGCGTTCCAGCATTACAAATGGGGTTCCTCAGCACTGTCCCTTCGTAATGGCAAGGCTTTCACCGCTTAATCCGCTTTCTGAAGTTGACCTTTTGCAAAAGGAGACTGTCCTACAGCCAATGTGAAATGAATTTTTTTCCCCTAGAAGGCGAACTCCCAAAAGACAAAAAAAAAAAAAAGACTTGTAAAAGCTCACCTGCGAGTTTGGGGGAATCCTGCGGGGGGGAAACCCCCCATTGATGGGGCGGTTGAGTCACCCCTTAGGAGCGCAGCCCGGCCCAGATGCCGTCGCTGTCCCTCCGCACGGCCACAAAGCGCGCATTCACGCACGCCAGAAGCGGGACCTTTCGCCGGCCTGGGAGGACGGCTTTGCGGGCCGGCCAGCTGGACGCCCTTGGCTCTCTGGGCAGCGCATGAGAGCGATGGCTCCAGATGGCAGGCAGTCAGCACCTCGCCTTTGACAGCCCAATTATTACACCGGGAGCTGCAAAAGAGGGGATTCCTCTGCTTTCAGAAATCACGGCCGATGCACGGGCTGAGCCAGATGGGGGCACCGCGTCATTGGCCCGGGCGTAGATTTTACAGGTCCCTATTATATTTTAATAACATCAATACTTAATAAAGTACTAAATGAAAACTATATAGAGAGCAGTGGTTCTCAGCCGGCCGACGCATATATTTTTATACAGGCCTACAAAAACTTGCACGCCCGATGCAAGAAATTAATGTCTATATGTAGAAAAATGTGTGCGTGGAATGAAGAATTTAAGTACTATAAGAAACATTAGACGCCGTCATTTCTTAACAGGCTATTGGTTTATTGTTATGGCTGTTGCCGTATTTCGAATTAAAGTCCGGCGTTTTTCCAATGGATGTGCGTGCATGCATTGTCGTATTCTTATAATAATGATTATGAATAATGTCATAAGAATGTGTGCTAAAAAGCTAAATGGAGGTTGTTTTTGGGGGGAAATAGATGTGCGATCGCGTAGGAACCATGCATCTTGTCATGTTTCCCTCAGTGCTCGCTGCCGGTGCACATGCTTTGGGAGCCTCGAGGGACTTGAGAAGTAAGACTCCGCTTCACATTTAGTTGATCATCTCCTTTTTTGAACCATAGGTAGTGTCAGTTGTACGTTGCTTTTGACTTTGAAGTGCATGCTGCCCCCCCGAATCGGCTAACGCTGCAGTCTGTCTGCTTAAATGAAGGTTAGCGCCGGCATGTCTCCCCTGCCCGGCGCCGAGATGGTCAGGACCCCGCTGCAGCTGTACCGGTACCTGCTGCGCTGCTGCCGGCGGCTGCCCTCCCCGCTCCTGCAGCAGCACTACCGGCATGCAGTGAGACAGGTAGCCGCCCCCTTTCCAGCAGAATTCCAGGAAGCATTCACATGTGCATGATCTTGCATGATCTTACCTTCTCCGCGTATCCTATGTGTATGAAGCGTATCGTTTCTCTGTAACTCCGTAATGCAGGGTTTTAATAGCCATGCGGATGAGGACGAGCCCGAACGCGTCCGGCAAATCATCAGACGGGCCGTGGAAGACGCCGACTGGGTGCTGCGTAAAGTAGGCGCTCCGGGAGCAGCTCGCCCGCCAGACTCGCCATTAGATCTTTTTACCGGAGGTCGGCGCCTTGGCCGTGGCAGACAGTTTTATTGTTATTATAACCTTTATTTCGAACAAGAAAAAAATAATGAAATAAAAGAAATATCAGGAAATACAACAACGAAACAGAAAAATATTTGGATTTAAAGACATAATAATCAGCCAAATTCCAAACTGCACAAAAGTATGGTTCAGTATAAGCATATTCCTAATACTGTACATACTAATAATTCCTTCGCTACTGTCCAAAAACTGAAGCAAAAGCTTATCTTGTCCTAGCCCTACACTAACTAATCTCATAAAAAAGAAATAATATATAATAATAATAATAATCAATAAACAGCTGTCCTATTAAGTGTTACACTCTTCTCCTTCATCAGTTTGGAATATGGAAAAAAACATAAACGCTACGTTTTAAATACCACATCCATGGGAAAAAATAGCATTTGTATCAGAATGTTTTTCAGAATTCGCCATGGTGCTGACCGCTGCTCCTCTCGCGGGGTATTTAGGGCTGCTGCATGGCTGGTGTGAAAGCATTACATGCAATGCAATGCAGTTTTATTTATATAGCGCATTATCACAACATTAAATTGTCTCAATGTGCTTTACATTATCTCTGCCCACATAAGCCCCCAGTGAGCAAGCCAGGGGCAACAGTGGCAAGGAAAAACCTCCCTAGAAGGAAGAAACCTTGGGAGGAACCAGACCCAAAGGGGGAGCCCCTCCTCCAGGGGCCGGCAGAGGATGTCTGTGTAAAGTTATGCATTCGTTTTTTTTTTGTTTTGTTTTGTTTTGTTTCTCATTCCTTGCAGTATGAGAAAGAATGAAGAAGAAGAGAAGATGATGGGAATCAGCATCTATCCCAGTCTCAGGGCGTTTTCCAGCTTGTATGCTCTCCGATACTCGTTTGTCGTCCAGCCGCAAATATCAGCAATGCACCTGCTGCATCGTCGCCGAACGCCAATCCCATGATTCATTGCGGCCCAAGTTCATTCATGGGAGGCAAGTTAGCAAGGACACAAGTACGCTGTTTTCGTTCTTGGCGTTTATAAACAGAAGTTCTCAGTGTGGAGAATTATCACTGACTGGAAGCACGGTAGCAAATGGAAATAAAGACGATCAGTAAGTGGTTGAAATACACTGTAGTTGGGTCATTCCATATAAAATTCCCAGGTGCTCCTATGGAAGCTGGAATGAAAAGTTAATTTGGCAAAAAGCATAAAAGAATTCAAAAGGCAGTAGTTTCAAAACTATTAGAGATTCAGATATAATATTTGGGATTTTTCCCTAAGTTTGGGATAGGAGCACCTGGGATTTTTTTCAGG
The DNA here is from genome assembly GCA_026780845.1 of Petrocephalus sullivani. Classification (NCBI taxonomy): domain Eukaryota; kingdom Metazoa; phylum Chordata; class Actinopteri; order Osteoglossiformes; family Mormyridae; genus Petrocephalus; species Petrocephalus sullivani. The sequence continues at coordinate 1,733,101 of JAODKM010000094.1, read as the reverse complement.
ATGGGTGACCTGGTGGAATTTTTCTCAAACATGGTGATTTGATATGGAATGACTCAGTTGAAGTAATTAAGGTGCTCTTTCTGCATTATGTATAGCATGTGCCAAGTTATTTTAACAACAGTAAAAACAAAAGTAAAAACAATTGAAAAGAATCTCATAGTAAGTCGTGTAGTGCTTTATTATGCAATCAATGCCTAAGGGTTTTTTTTTCTCAAAATGGAAAATTAATTTCCTTTAACACCAATTGTATATGAATCTGTAATTGTCTATTTTGAGACCCCCTTTAATCATTGACACCATATTTTTGTTGCAAACCTCCATGTTACACCAACTTACCTTTTCAAAGTATTGTTTTAGTAGCGTACTGTACTATTAGTGTTACCTTTCTAATTTCGGGAGGAGCAGAACTTTTCAACGCAACTAACGTCAAGTGAACAATCCGTAATCCTATTGTCTTTACAGCCATTTGATTGCAGACAGCATTAAAAGTATGTTACAGTGAATTGTCTAAAATAAATATCACTTGTTTCCTGAATGCAGCTCTTCCGTTTGCCAGCTGAAGGAGGAAGTGTTGTTTGTTTAGAAAAATCACATTCATCTTTGTCATTCATGTTGACCTCATCAGCAACAGGCAAAGGCCCTATAATTCCACCCTGCCCATATCATGACACCGCTGCCAGCCTCCTTTCATTTCAGCCAAACAGAAACTTCTATACCTGTTTGTTTTGCCACAAGCCCAAGCATTATGTTTATCTGAAGTTGCAGTCGACTTGAACAACAGAGGCCCCAAGGTACTTTATGTGTGTAAGTTACATCATACACCAATCAGTCATAGAATTAAACTACCTGCAAAATATTGTGTCTGTCCCCTTTGTGCAGCCAAAATAGCTCTGACCCACCAAGGCTCTCACGGTATCCTGTGGTATCTGGTACCAAAAATTTAGCAGCAGATCCTTGAAGTCCTGTAAGTTGAGTGGTGAGGCTTTCCATGGATTGGACTTCTTAGTCTAGCCCATCCCAAAGATGTTTGATCAACAAGAGATGTGTGGAGATCTGGCAAAAAATGAACACCATGACCATTGTCCCGCAAACCATTTCTGAACAATTTTTGCAGTGTAACTGGGCGCATGATCCTGCTGAAAGAGGCGACTACCACCTCGGAATACCGTTGCCATGAAGGGGTACGCTTGGTCTGCAACACATTTAGGTAGGTGGTATGTGTCAAAGTGATAGCCACATGAATGCCAGGACCCAAGGTTCCCCAGCAGAACACTGCCCAGAGCATCACACTGCCCCTGCCAGCTCGCCTTCTTCCCATAGTGCCCCCTGGTGGCATCAATTCCAAAGGTAAACCATGCACATGCACCCCGCCCCATCCACATGATGCAGCAGGTACCATCGTAATGAATGATACAAAAACAGGGAAAAGGGAAGACAGTGAAAAGAAAGCCTGATGACAATGGAGGAGAGGAATCAAAAACAACAAAAAAGTCTTTGGGGGCCCAGGATCAACTGGCCGCCCAGCCTCCCCCGGGCATGCTAATATTACAGAGCATGGCATAAGCTGTGATCGTGTGTCCATCAATGAGTCCCACCCACCATGTCACGCTTCCATTGGACTGAACCAGCTCAGATGGCGCTCACCCCAGGCACCCTCCGGGCCTGTTGGAAGCAGAGGTGTCAATTTCAGGTCCAGAAAGTAAAAATCCAGACCAGGATTTGGTTTCAACCAATCAGTTGAGCATAAAGAGTCACAGTCACAGAGTGCTCAACTGATTGGTTGAACCAAAATCCTGGTCTGGATTTGTACTCTCTGGAGCTGAAATTGACACCTCTGGTTGGAAGGAACGCATAGAGCATGGTTGGTCAGAACATGCATGGACATGTTAATGATTAAGTTAACATGAAAATGTTAAGTTTTGCAGCATTAGGCTGAGTCTGAGTAGAGAGTATTGCCCTATACACTTCAGAAGTCATCCTGCTACTTCTGTCAGCAGTTACACCATCAATAAATACCAGTGAGCCAGTTCCACTGGCATGCCATACATGCCCATGACATAACACTGCCTCCACCAAGCTTGACGGGTGATGTGGTATGCTTCGGATCATGAGCTGTCCTTTTCTTTCTCCTAGTGATGTGTTGCAGGGTGAAGCACCACCTGATTGGTCAATTCATTAATATTCATGACAGAAGTGGTACCTGACTGGCCAGTGAACCTGCTCCCATCCACATATGCTTCCTGGTTTTTCTGTCTAACGCATTCAGTGGCCAATCAGATACTGCTTACCTCATGAATATTAATGAGATTTCCCCTAGTACCCTACAAAAAAAAATTCTTGGGCGGGGGTCTTGAGGACACAACACACACGCACAGAGAGATACGGGAGGGAGGAATCCCTCAGCAGATGCAATGCTGGAAGTCAGATCTTATCTTGAGGAGTCACTTTTCCGGAGAAGCAAGACCCATTGGGAGACCAGGGCTTCAGTCTACCCTTGTAAACACGTGATGGCACAGAGACTATGCATTGCAGCAACATCAGTCCCCTCAGAGAGAATCTTCTCCAAAACAGGGCAAATAATAACAGAGAGAAGATACAAGATCAAACCCTCAAAGCTCAGGAACTTAGTCTTTCTTAATGCCAGTCTTCACTAAGACTAGCAAAAACTGTTAGCAGGTTGCTGCTTATTTCTTTCTGTTTGACACATTTTTGTTTCTCTGTGTTGTTTCACTGTAAATAGTTAAAAGTTTATAAATATTACACATACAATCAGAGATTGGACCTTTTTGTCAAATTGAGATGGGTATTTGTTTTTGTGTTTTAAAATGTATTTCGTGTAGCTCTCTGTTCCATGTTGAGTATAATAAGCCATATAAATAATAACCATTTGATTTAATGTATGTTTTGTACTGTCACGTTTCAAAGCCAGGCAAGGGAAAAGGTGGACACAGGAATGTGGAAACCTCCCAGCCGGGAGCTTTATTTTGCACAGGGTACACAAAATACCAGACGTTAATGACAAGACTGGGAAACGGACTCGAACGCAGATTGAAAAACACAGGACTAAAGACAAGCAACAAGCGACAGCTGGTGAACACGGGGAGGGGGCGTGGCACATAGGAGGATTGGACCGGAGGGACCATGACATCTACACTAGTAATTAATTTTACACATAACTTTATATTATTTTGGTAATAAATTAATTTAAGCAACAAAAAATGTAAGGCTTTTTTTAGTAAGCTGAGCCGTAAGAACCGGCTCTCCGAAAAGAGCCGGAGTTCCCATCACTACTTTCTCCACACTTTTCTCTACCCATCATTCTGATACAAGTTGATTTTGGTTTCATCCATCCAAAGAACCTTATTTCAGAATTGGGCAGTTTTTTTTAAGATATGTTCTTGCAAAATCTAGTCTGGCCTTCCTGTTCTTCATTGTTACCAGTGGTTTGCATCTAGTGGTAAACCCTGTGTATTTACATTCATGAAGGGGTCTCTTGAATGTAGACTTTGACAGTGATACGCCTACCTCCTTAAGAGTGCTCTGGATCTGGCTAGATGTTGGGAAAGGGTTTTTCTTCACCAAGGATAGAATTCTGTGATCATCTACTTTAGTTGTCTTCTGTGGTCTCCAAGGCCTTTTGCTGTTACTGAGCTCACCAGTGAGGTCCTTTTTTTAAAGAATGTACCAAATGGTTGATTTGGGCACTCCTGAAGTTTCAGCTACCTCTCAGATATATGCTTTTTTAACCTAATGACGGCCCCCTTCACTTGCTTTGACACCTCTTCGGGCCCCATGTTGAATTACAGCAACCAAACACAGATTCAGTGCTCAACTTCAGACCTTAGATGTGCTTAATATGTAATGGAAGAACAAGGGAACAAGCCATACCTAACCATTAAACTGCTTGTCAGTCACATGTCCAATTACTTTTGAGCCTCTGAAAATGGAGGGACTCTGAGGAAAATGGCTGTAATTTCTAAAAGCCTAATATAATACCTTTGTTAAACCACTTAAATTAAGGTGGAAGTTTGTACTTCCATAACATCGATTGCTTAATGTCAAATCCATTGTATATATACTGAGAAAAAAATTAAAAAAAAATGCATTAGTGTCCAAATATTTATGGACCAAACTATATATTGTACTTTCATTTAACTGCAAAACACTGTGAAAGTACTCTAATTTTTCATTAACGGCAGAAAACCGTAAATTTTAGTAACTGTAAAAAATGTAAATTTTATAGTAACATACTGTTTTTTTGCAAGAAAAGTTTTTACAGTGTAAGCTTCACTTCTGTTTCCTTAGTTAAGAAGAGTTACGGCAGGAATAAGATGTCAGACTTACCTTGGCACACATTGTACTGCATTTGTTAATCTACAGTAATGAGTAGTTAAGTTTTTTTGTAGCTTGATATTAAATTGTAATTGCCAGGGATTTGCATAGGAGGTAACATTGTGTACCAAGTGAGCTATGCTAACAGGCTAATTGGGAGACCCATTAGACAGATGCTGGTCGGGTGAGACCATGAGTAGATTAAAGGGTCAACTAGAACATGGGAACGAGAGGACTGTGAGGATTTGGAGAAAACGTGGACATCCACACAGGTTTCCTTTGGATAAGTTGTTCTGTCTCAGCTGGGGCTTTACCTGTGACTTGTGTGGATGCTCTCAATTAATTTTGCATGCATGATGGGAATCTGTTTACCCATTTCTGTGTTGTTACTAGAGACCCGGAGGAGCCTGCTGAGCGGGTAGTGCAGGCCCGACTGGCTTTTACAGGACACTGTTGGTTCCTAATTAAAAAAGGGGAAACAGAACAGTTATGGGCAAACAGGTTTCAGGGTCTGACTCTGAAAGATAGTTTCCATTAGATTAGGCTGGCAGAGCCATGCCTAAGAAGGAAGCATCATTGACTGGCAAAGACTGTACCTCCAGAAGTGGCAACTCCTAGTCCTTTTGTTGTTTTTAGTGTCAGGAATGTTGTGACTTCTAGTGGCCACAAGGAAGAGAATGTGGCCTGGATTGATACAGGTGCTAATATTCTCAAAAGTGGCAAAATATTATTATTTTAGATTAGGGCTGGGAATTTAACGCGTTAATTAGATTAATTACTCACAGAAAAAAATGACGCGTTAATATTTTTAAAGCAATAAACGCGCCCCGCCCCCCTATAGACATGTAACGTTACACTTTGTAGAACTGCAGCAAGCCAGTAACAAAACTAACAAGATGCAAAACGAAAAGGACGAATAATAGCATGGCTGGCTAAAGGGCCATTTTAAGTACAAAAAGATGCTAGTGGAGCCATTGATAAAACCAAAGTCATTTGCGTTGTTTGTTACAAGGAATTTACCTATCATCGA
>JAODKM010000094.1:1700182-1720069 GCA_026780845.1 Petrocephalus sullivani | reverse complement strand
GGGTGAGGCTGGTATGTAACACCTGTTCATCTTGGCACTCGTTTTTTCCCCCCAATACGGGGATTATTAACGGGTGGAGCTAGACTGAGATCTCACCCAATGAATGCCACTCCTGCCTACCTTACTGTAAAGACCTCTGTTTTTCCGGGCCTACGAAATATTTTTCCTTGTTTCATAACCGCCCCCCCCCCTCGCCCGTCATTTGATCACTATATAAGATCTAGATCTATGACCATTGTTTCACTGGTGCAAACATCACTGGCATCATTGCAACGCGTCTGATCAGATCTTTGTAAGAAGGCTGAGGTAACTATTCTAGCCCAGGCACTACATCCGTACCATAACGTACCAGTAATCAGTATTGAATTATGTATTCTTTGAATTCTTTCATTTAGTTTTTTTTTTGCTTCATTAAAGTATTAATAATTTAAACAGCCTTAGCTATAAAATCTTTCTTGTTTGACTTTTTCCATTTAAGCAAATCGTTGACAAAATGAAAGTAGTTCAAGAAGAGAACACTAAAAATACACGCCAAATGGAGGTGATCAAGGTACTTATTCTCGGCACTTTCATTACATGCTATACGTGTGCCGGGGTGGTTGCGTTACTAACCGGTGCCTTGCCGCTCTGCCCGGCGACAGAAAGCGGTGCCCGGCAGATGCCCCTTCTTACACGTCCGCAACCTGGTTGACGGCTCAGTCTGTCAGGACACTTTGCATCATCGAGCTGTCAAGGTATGAATCCTATAATGCCAATTAATTTCATTTCGGCCAACAACAAATTGTCATAGTAATACTGTAATTTTTATAAAACCTAAGGAAATTTTTCAATTTGTTCGTGCCATTTAACTATGATCTAGCGTTAAACTTATGCGGTCTTAGGGGTTAATGTGTATTCTGATTTCTGTGCATTTTTTATTTTTTATTAATATTCCGGATTAAACACCTGTTGCATGATTTTTATTTATTTGTTTGTTTGTTTTATGCTCTTCCTGTAGATATATTAAGTGTTTGTAAAATTTTATTTGATCGCTGTGTAGATGTTTGTTAGCGTCAATTATCCATGTATGAATACATCATTAGCTCATGTTCACTGAGTATGGCTGCGTTAGTGAAGGGTCCCAAGCGAGCTTGATTACGGTGAGGGAACATTGCATAAGATAAGAATTTTTGACCCAGAACTTGCAGTTCTTAGGGGGCATCTCGGTAACTAGCGCTTTGTATGAGCTAAATAGGGCTTCACAAATTATATTGATCTTTCCCAGGTAATATAGATCTTTCATAGGTAATATTTATCTTTCATGTTTTCAGTCTTTCTGACTTCATTGAAATTTCTCCATCTGTATCTCACATGGCAGATCTCTCAGTAGTTATGCTAATACATTTTCATATATATTTAATACACTTATATATTAAATGTATAATATTATGAATATGGAAATTCCCTTGTGATAAAAACTGAAGCACTGAAAAAGCATGGCGATTGTAATTTATAATAACCAATAATAATTTGTAATATAATAACAACTTTATAATATAGAAAACATATATATTGTTATCCTTCCCTAGAATCAGCTCTGTACATCAAAGGTGTGTGAGAATTCCAAAATGACACCCAAGTCCCTCATGGTGGAGCCACACCGACACCTTACTTCCCCAGAAGACATCCTCGTGCAAGCCATCGACTACATCAACCAGTACTACAACTCTCAGAAAATGTGAGCTGGTCCACACAGACACTTACAAATGTTTAAAAACGTAACTAGATTCCAGTGCTTTTTTTGATGGTGACTTAGAACAGGGGTGCCCAGCTCCAGTCCTGGAGGGCCAGAATCCAACACAGTTTGCAGATTTCCCTTAATCGGTTAATTACCAGGTTTAATAGGTATGTTTGTGCACCCCTGAGCATGGAATGTGTAGTGGGAAAATTTATTAAGCAGTACTGTCTGGAAAAAAGCGTACAGCCCCAGTACCAAGTAATTCTACCCTCAAAGGTACAAATTGGTACTTCCCCTTCCTGACAGTATAGTTTAGGTTTGTCAAGTCAATAATATAAATATTTTCAAATGCATTTATCATATCAAATGCTTTTATGTAAAATCAAAATAATGTGCCCTGCTTAAAAAATAATACCAGAACTGAGCTACAATTCTGGATAAGAATAAAGCACCAGAGAAACCAGATAATACACAGTAATACATAATAATACATGTAGTCTGCAATTAAGTGATGTGTTGTAGAGCTAAGATGGGCATCTTTTTGTGTGCTAAGTGAGTATGGATTCATTTTCAGTATTTTATGCTGATTTAGAGTCACTTATCCATTTCATGGCATCTATATATAATATATGTTTCATATTATAACATAAGATAATACTAAATTAGATTAATATTAAAGTTGGCTCACTACTACTCTTGATTGAAATGGACTTTGATGCACTAACTCCTTCGTATTGGTTCATAGTGCTAAAACTGAAGAGCACCTTGCCCGAGTGGAAGCTGTTGCCAAAGAGATAGAAACCACGGGGACCTATCAGCTGACTGCAGAAGAGCTGGTCTTTGGGGCCAAACAAGCATGGCGAAATGCCCCGAGATGCATCGGCAGGATCCAGTGGTCGAACTTGCAGGTGCGTAGCGAAAGCTGTCCTGACCACGTCTTGAGTTTGGTCCTTAATTTCACCTCAGCCTGTATGAGTGGTATGGAAGATGGCTGGACGGTTCCCAGATTTAAAGGTGCTTCCCACCCGGTCCACAGGTGTTTGATGCCCGAAAGTGCCACACAGCCCAAGAAATGTTCAACTTCCTGTGCAGGCATATAGACTTTGCCACAAACGGAGGGAATCTGAGGTAATATGGGCATGTTTTTATGCATTAAGTGAACTTCCAAGATCTCCCAAAATCTGCAGTGCTGCTATTTGCCTCTAGATTATATTTGAACCTTAAGAGATTGGCCAGCAGTCTGCTTTTTTGGTAAAATGGTTATTGTCAATTTCCTCGGCAGGTCTACAATTACAATTTTCCCCCAGAGAGGGGATGGAAAGCATGACTTCAGAGTGTGGAACAGTCAGCTGATACGATACGCCGGGTATCACATGTCGGATGGGAGTGTCCTGGGTGACCCAGCCAACACTGAGTTTACAGAGGTAGCTGTCAGAGACGTCTGATGTCTATAACCCTTGCTTATGTTTTATGTCTCACGTGAGTTATAGCCTCACTGTAAAGCCACACACCTCTTCTTTCCAAAGCTTTGCATCCAGCTGGGGTGGACACCAAAATACGGTCGCTTTGATGTGCTGCCCCTGGTGTTGCAAGCCAATGGTGAAGATCCTGAGGTCTTTGACATTCCTCCAGAGCTCATTCTAGAAGTCCCAATGGAGCATCCTCAGTGAGTCTCACTAACACCTTCCACAAAAATAAATCAGTTCCACTGTATAAATACTGAGAGTTCAGTGTCAAGAATTAATGGAATTACTCAGTTACTCATCTCGCTCTTCGTCACCCTGCCAATTTATTGAGCGTGTAAAACTTTATGTAAAATAAAAGTATGTCGTGGAAATAGACACATGATCGTTTTAAAAATCGAAAGAAAGTTAGACAGTTAGGATATTGACATTCTAAGATGGTTACAGATTTCTAGGTCTTGAGAGCCAGAGCGTATTTTGATTTTCATTATGCCTAATCCCTTATTTGCCTAATTAAATCAATTGTTTTTTAATGACTGAATTAGACCAGTTTCCCTTCTCTTAAGAGCTAAAAAGCCACTGGAATTTGGGGGCCGGTGTGAAGGTGGAGAGCCCTACACCCAGTACAATGCATTGTTGGGGTACATTCTTTCACACAGTATTTGACAATTGAACCCCAAAGCCTTATTGTCAAGGAAGCTGATTTCTCTGCCTCTTTAAATACCAGCCACTTAAAGACAGTTCATTAATCCCTACGAGCTGGGCCAGAGGTTAAATCAATCGGTTTAAGTGCTCTGGTAGAATAAAGTCACAGGCACGGTGGTCCTATTTCTGTAGGATTAATGTCCCAAGCAAATTCCCACGTCACTAATTCCACCCCTCAGAACCTTCCATCATTTTCTGAAATAGTCTCTTCTGTTATTGTACTAAGGATCAATTAGCATCCTTTTAGTCAGTTGTCACTATTAAAAAAGCGACAGAATAAGTGAATGTTTTGACAGTGCCAGGAAATAATATATTACAGTACTATACGATACGATATGATTCTGTATGTACTACTAGGATATTTTACTGTATTATATACTTACTATATTGTGCTATGCTATACTATTCTATGCTATATTTTATTATATAAATTCATTCAGTATTTAAACCTTTTAGCTATATATAAAAGTGTAACTCTTTTAGATTATCTTCAAATATGGACATGTTCCCCTCTTCGGATGGTGGCTGTTATGCTGATGACCCCCCACCTTGCCTAGGTATGTCTGGTTTGGGGACCTTCAGCTCCGGTGGTACGCCCTGCCCGCAGTCTCCAACATGTTACTGGAGGTGGGGGGCCTGGAGTTCCCTGCCTGTCCCTTCAATGGCTGGTACATGGGTACAGAAATCGGGGTGCGGGACTTTTGTGACCCCCAGCGCTACAACATCCTGGAGGTGAGGATGGACGCTCCTTCTCATGCTACGTACTGGTGATCCTGAAGGGGACTTAAACATACATTTTGAGATGTCTATCAAATACCGAACACTCATACACAAGTTCATATTAATTAGTTAGTAATAAGGTTATAACCATTAACTAATATTGACAGTACAATGACAACAAAGGCATTTAATAAAAAAATGTGGAATACAAACTACAAAACTAACTGAATTAAAAGTAAAAATAAGCGGGAATGAAAAATAGTGGTTTCTATTTTTTCCCTGTTTTTGAGTTTAAAAACCTGCGTAAAGGCTATCAGCCTATTTTGGACCGCTCTGATGATTTAATATATTTATCTTTTTCAAACAAAACAAAGCGAGTTACAATGTCTCCTTATCCTCGCCTTTCCCCTCCATCGGCATACCTGTGATTCTGAGATGCTGTGCAAAATCACGACCACAACTCTTGTTTTGTTTACAACCAGGAAGGACCACTACAGATCTCAATTAAAATTATTGCACATACTATTCTCCCATTTGGATATCAAGATACTCACAAAAGTAATCCATTACAGACATGTTCAGGTCCAGAAAGTATAAATCCAGACCAAGGGTTTCTTTCAACAACCAGTTGAGTACTACAGTATGTGTCTGTGACTCTTTATGTTCCATATAGCGCTTATATCTTATACCTTTCCTGCTTGACTCTCTCAAAGACAGTTGGCAGCAAGATGGGACTGGAGATAGACAAGCCCTCCTCGCTCTGGAAGGACGTGGCCTTGGTGGCTGTCAACATCGCTGTCATGCACAGCTTCCAGGTACAGTTATATTTGCATTAACCCCGGGGACTGGCTGTTCTCTGAAATTATTACCTGCTTCACAACATCGAGTATTCTCTAATTCACATTTCCAGAGACAAACTTGACACTTGTATGGAAATATTTCTTGTAATTTGTTTCTGACAACCAGTAATCCAGGATATCGCCAGGAGTAAAGTAGGGGTTTGGATACCTTGGCATATTCCAAGGGCCCTTGAATAGTGAAAAAATTCATAAAATTGGGCAGGCAGGGGGGCCAAGGTGACATTTTTTCAGGGGGCCTACAATTTCTAACTACAGCCCTGGGTGTTGATACTTTTAAATTATCTAAATTAGATTGTTACAACACAAAAATTATTACAACACTAAATTATTAGTGTTGATTATTCATTTAATCATGCTGGTGTAACTAAAGTCATTACCTGTACATGGAAGCTCTGTGTTTCACATATATGTTTAGTCACAGATTGAAAGGTAGCTTTAGACATTGCATGGCAGTGGGTTCCAGGAAATGCATTTGCCGATACCTGGGTTATACCACATGATTCCTGAATGTTCTCTGGTGTGACGTTCATATGGGGGGGGGGGGGGTACAGAAGCATAATGTGACCATCACCGACCATCACTCCGTCACCGAGTCCTTCATAAGACACATGGAGGCTGAGTTCAAGCTGCGGGGGGGCTGCCCGGCTGACTGGACCTGGCTGGTTCCGCCCATGTCTGGCTCCCTCACACCTGTCTTCCATCAGGAGATGGTCAACTACGTCCTCTCTCCTTTCTTCTACTATCAGGTACCATGATCCCTTACTTGCCCCAACAAGCCCATTAATTACAGTGCATCAATAATTAAACTCAAGATTTGCATCCAGTTATCCACCATCATGGTGTGAGATTTGTTGGTTACCTGGATAACTTGTCGCATTTAAGGTACCCCAGTTGAAAAGGACTTTACCTTCTTTTCCTTACATTTAATCCAGACTAACATAGAAACCTAAAAATCCAGCTTTGTGATACGGGTCCTAGTTCAGTCGAAGAACGCATACCCTTAGTGGCCATTCCTGAAATGCGCCTAGCTAGAATTGGGCGTGCTGTATTCAATTGCTGCTACATGATTGGCTGTTTGTATTAGCAAGCAGGTGTAGCTAATAAATCGACCAATGAGTGTATTTCAGCACAGTAGTTGCTACACCCAGAATTCTGAATATCAACCATTCTGAGCCAAGTATGTCAAATTTGTCGTGTTTTACCATTTGTCCAAGTCGGCCATTGTTTCTATTATTTCCTCATCCGCCTTTTTCTTCTTTCGTGCTTTGCACAGCCAGATGCCTGGTTGACGCATACCTGGAAGAATAACATATGGAGACCAAGGAGACTTGTGTCCTTCAAAGGGTTAGCCAGGTAACACTCAGAGACCAGCTAGTACAATCCATACTTTTTGCTGCAGACATCATCACTGCAGGCTGGATCGGCAAACAAATTAAACCACGTCTTTCTGCAGGGTGGTACTCTTCTGTTCCACGGTGATGCGCCACTTCATCGCCAAGAGGGTGCCGTGTACCGTGATTTACGCCACAGAGACAGGCAAATCCCAGTCTTTTGCCAAAAAACTCAACTCGATGCTGAACAGCACCTTCAGTTCTAGGGTAAGAGATCCCCTCCCTTTCCTGCCTATTAAGGAGACACCAGTATTGTAATCATGTGATGTCTTAACCCACCATAGTTTTACTCAAGTAGCAGTATATTTGTATGAACAACATGAGGAATGTGAAAGGACTCTTTCAAATGCTATACTGTAGGTAGACCCCATTGTGTATGTGTTACTGATTCTGGCCTCAAACAGGTACTTTGCATGGATGACTATAACATCACTGACCTAGAGAAAGAGTCCTTCCTGGTTGTGGTTACCAGCACATTTGGCAATGGAGAATCCCCAGAAAATGGAAAGGTCTGCATTTATAATCACCTTTCAACAGCATCTACAACTTTTTCCTCATTGCTTAATAGTCAGTGAGGTTGACTTTTTCTATCCTCCTTGTTCTTGTCTTTATTTTACAGAGCTTCTGGAAGCATCTTTATGCCTTGCAGTGCCTTAAAAACAAATTCAGGTATGTCCCTCATGGAAATCCTCTCCTTAATACGAAGGACAGAATTGGATGACTGGATGCAGATGTGGTAATGTTGGGCCTTCTCTTGCCAAATAGATACTGCGTGTTCGGCCTGGGCTCACGCACGTACCCACAGTTCTGTGCTTTCGCCCGGGCTGTGGACACCAAGCTTGCGGCTCTTGGGGCCAAGCGGACAACCGTGATGGGTGAGGGTGATGAGCTGGGTGGGCAGGACAAGGCCTTTGCCATCTGGGCCAAGAAAGCCTTTACGGTACGCCAACAGAGTGTCTTCATTTTTGGTCATGTTTGCTGTCATTTTGTATTTGTTAAAAATAAAATAAAAAACTGATCATCGGTTCATGTTTGTCTTTGCTGTCTCTCTATCCCCGGATTGTTGCTCTTGATTTATGGGTAAAAGGAGGCCTGTCAGGAATTTGGAATCCATACCAAGCTGGATGTCCAGCTTTCAGGCATGGACCAGTACACTGATGATTGGGACCCTAGGAGGTACCGACTGCAGCACAAACAGTCCTCCCCGGACCGCATCACAGGTAGGCAGCTTCCTGTCTCCCCCGACTTCAGACATCATCACATAGGACCAACTCAATAACGAATCCAAATGCCCTCTAGTCATGTTTTGTAGGCTCTGCCAAGTTGTACATTCCAATCCTGTTTTTAATACGTCTTCTCCGTCGTCATCTGCAGCCCTCTCAGCCATCCACTCCAAAGCAATTCTTCCCATGAAGTTGAAGAGAAGGCAGAACCTACAGAGCTCTCAGTCAAGGTTTGTGTTGTGTTTTTGGGGATCTCTGCCACACGGGGGCGAATGTGATCCCAGGCCAGAGAGGCATACTTCTCATTCACATGAGAGTCTTCTGTTTCTCATTGTCTTCCACTCAAATCATGCTGGTTCCCTTGGCATCGAATGTATTATGTTTTATTTGGTCCATCTCAGAGGATGTGCAGCCGTTTGATATTCAGTTAATTCACTGAAAATTCAGTGGTGTTCCTGAGATCCAGATTATACTGAAATCCTGAAAAAAGTACACTTGTACTTTTCTCAGGATTTCAGTATAATCTGGATCTCAGGAACACCACTGAATTTACACAGAATTTACACATTTAATACAGCCCTGTTTTGATCCATACAAACACAAATTTACTACCGTAATGTGAAGATGTTGTGCTTGTTCATGTGGTTAGTTTCATAATAGTTGCTCGAATGAAGTATGTAAACACAACATTCCACGTATTGCAGAAGACTAGCACCCCTCATGATAAAATGTACATTGCCGCAGGCTATGTCATAGCATGAAGGAAGCACCCAATCATTATGTCACTTTATGTTTCAGTCGTGCCACTATTTTGGTTGAGCTGGAGAGTGATGATGACACAGAGGGTGTGCTCTACTTGCCTGGTGACCACGTCGGGCTTTTTCCAGGGAACTCTATGCAGCTGGTCACTGGCATCCTTAAGCATGTTCCTGCTGCACCACCCAGCAACCAAAGCCTGCAACTTGAGTACCAATCAGGCAGAAGTGCAGGTATGGCGCTCCAGAGACTGTCTGACCGTGCTTAAAAATAATAATAATAATAATAACACAATGTATGTTCTTTTGGGTAAAAGCATCTGCTAAATCAGGCGTAACAAACACCCTCCCCCTCCAGTCGGCAAAATGGAGGTCGTCTGTGGCATTGTTATGTTAGGGGTGGTGGGTTGAAAAGTTTGGGAACTAATGTGCTAAATACCTGTGATGTATGTTTAATCCCCCTTCCGCACAAACCCCAAAACTGCTCTTCTTGCAAATTCTTTATATAAGCATGAGCAAGCTAGCATTTGGAATTCACCATGGAATCCAAATAGGTCATGAAAAAGAATACACATTGCCTTAAGTAAATACTTCTTTTCCCTGTTCCACAGACGGAGACAAAGGCTGGCAAGTCAATGACCATATCCCAACATGCACTCTGTCCCAGGCATTGACCTATTTCCTAGACATTACCACGCCCCCTTCGCAAAATCTTCTTCACAAGCTGTCCCAGCTGGCAGGCCAAGAGGATCATCGGCAGAGACTGCTCAGGCTAGCTCGGGTAAATGCACCTGCAGCACAGTCCCTTCGGTTCCAGTCTGACTTATCCTCACCTGCACCCCGGACAGTATTACATGTCCGCCCCCTCTCTCTCCTGTCCCTCCAAGGGTATAGAAAACAGCTGAGATCATAATTTAGTAGCCATAAATTTTTGCAGTTATTGCTATTGCTTAGTAGAGTAAAAAGACTGGAATGGCTTATAACTCTCCTGGATAATCTACTGAGGCAATTTAGGTTGAGTGCCTCATTTAGGAGGTCCAAGGGAACAGGCTTACTTTTCAGTTGTACGTCCAGGTACTCAAGCGCTATACTACATTATGACCAAGTTAATCCTTTAGATGAATGTTTTAAATACCATTAAGCACCATTACACAGGGGTACATGTAGGGATGTGAGGTTAAGAATGTCATGCTGGATCTCGTAGGATGCTGAGAAGTATGATTCCTGGAAAGCATTTCACAAGCCTACCTTCTTGGAGGTTCTGGAGGAATTTTCCTCAGTGGAGCCTCCGGCGACTTTCCTGCTCAGCCAGCTGCCCCCTTTAAAGCCCCGCCTGTATTCCATAAGCTCCTCCCCTGAACCCCACCCCAGGGAGATCCATCTTACTGTGGCTGTGGTCAACTATCGCACGCAAGGTATGGAGTTTCGGCATAATTCACAAACCCCTGGCTGTCAGGTGGCTGTTTCTGGGTGGTGACATCTGACCTTCATGTTCCAGATGGACAAGGTCCAATGCATCACGGTGTCTCCAGCACCTGGCTGAACACCATTAAGGAGGGAGACATAGTGCCTTGCTTTGTCCACAGGTAAAAGACAACAGTATCTGTCACCTATTGTGCCTGAGGTGCACCTGGTCTTTGAGTCCCTTACACACCTATCTGCCCTTTTTAAAGCCAACGATAGGCCAGCAGCAAATGCCTTACCATGTTGTTCATGTTTGGCAGGTCGGAAGGTGCTTATTTGGTCTGTCTCTCACTTCCAGTTCCAGTGGTTTTCACCTTCCAGCGGAGCCCAGTGCTCCAGCCATCCTAGTGGGGACTGGCAGTGGTATCGCCCCCTTCAGGGGCTTTTGGCAACAACGGCTGTATGACATGCAAACTAAAGGTAATGTGGGAAAGGTTTCTGTGATCAACATTCCCATGGGCTGTGGCATACACATATGTTTAATGCCTTACTAAAACCAATTAAGTAAACTAAGCTGTGAAGAAATTTGGGATTGTTGTGATTCCCAACACTAGGGCTGCGAATGTACCCTGACCTCACAATTTGGTCCAATTTCAATTCAATTTTGATTTTGATTTGATTCAGTTTCAGTTTGATTAAATTTTGATTCAGTTTCATTCTGCTGAAATGTCTTTTTATAGCAATTCTTTGAGAATCAATTAATCGTGCAGAATGTCTAACATGTCTGACAAGTCAGTGTTAACCAATGTTAACAAAATAACCTGAAAAGGTTGTTGTTAAGTGAAATCCTATATATACATACATATATATGTGTGTGTGTGTGTATATATATATATATATATAAACACACACACACACACACACACAGGTCAGGGGAAAAGGCATAATTTAGCAAGATCTCAGGATTTTGCGACTCAGTATTGAATCATCAAAACCAGTATCATGGGTAATCAAAATATCAATATTCCTCCCCAGCACTACTGACCACTGGCTGGCTCACTTGGTTATTTAGGCTATTTATTCTTGTTGTCCTGTTGTGGGTCCAGGTGTGAGAGGAGCACCCATGACACTAGTGTTTGGTTGCCAAAGTTCAGACAAAGACCATGTCTACAGAGAGGAAACCCAGGAGATGGTGAAGAAAGGGGTGCTCAGAGGCATCCATCCTGCGTATTCTCGTGAACCTGGCCATCCTAAGGTCTGTTTTATTACTTAACTCTGTCATCTGAGTATCCAGTTGTGTGTAGAAGAGAAGATGCATACACAATACTTTCTCACATCTATTAAGGACCTTAACCGTATCGTTTGCTAAAATAAAACAAATAATCAGTAAAAAAGGTCCATGAAATCGAAAGTGCTGGTATATATAAACTCAACGTATACTGAGCTGTTGGGATGACCTTTCATTTCCTTGTGTTCTCTATAATCAGATGTATGTCCAAGATGTCTTGAGGGAAAAGTTGGTACGGGAAGTGGCCAGGGTCCTGCACTGGGAACAGGGGCATCTCTATATTTGTGGGGATGGAAGAATGGTCCAGGATGTAACCGACACAGTGCAGGAGATCCTGGCCAAGCATCTAGAAATGAATCCCACCGCTGCTGTGGAATACATGACCCAGCTCAAGGTACACATTTGTTTTTGACAAGAATGATGTATGTTTGTTGACATGGCACCAGTGGTCAATGGAACCACTGTTGCTGGTTGTCAGTGATGACATGCATAGCCGAACTTTGCGGTATGACGCTTTTATTGAACCATGTAAAATCATGATTAATTTGTTCCTACTATTCACCTCGCTGTCCTGTTTTTGACAGGTCGAGAAGAGGTTCCATGTAGACGACTTTGGCGCAACCCTTCGGAAATAACAGAAACCAAATTGTGGTCAGGCTTCGTGAGGAGTTCCACAGAATGGGGCAAACATGAAGCTGGAGGATTCTCATGAGTTACAGTCTTATAGTCTGAACTTCAAGTTAATGGCTCACTTTTGTTGGAATATATTCTTCTGCCAGTCTTCTGTTTATACAACAGATTGCTGTTGCCAGCCAAAATGCCAAGTGGACGCTGTGTGAGGGAGGAACAAGCATAAGGGAACAGTTCCAGGCATCACATGCTGTGAAAATTGTTTACAGTTCAGTTTCAAGTGAGAAAAATATGTGGCAATTGTGCAGCGACCTTTGGTAGCATAGAGGGAATTTCATCTAGACCTGGTCAACCAGTTCCTGTTCATAATCATGTGCTTTCATCCACTATCTGTTTATACAATGTTTATATAGTTTTATATTTCTGTACTTGAGTAATGAATACACCGCAATGTATTGCCTTTCATTGCTTGCTGATAATGTCACTGTGTTGTATCCTTAAATAGAACATTTTAAGGACTAATTGTTTCCAGAACTTCCTACATTTTTAAAAGGTTTTGGTGGCCTGCATATTTCTCAATCTGGGGTGCGTTTCCCAAAAGCTCCCGTTAGCAACTAACATAGTTGGACTAATTCAGTTGCATGGTCCCAACTATGTTAGTTGCTATCATAGTTAGCAACTTTTGCTTTTTGGATACACATTCCTGAGTGATTAATTGGGGCAGTACCATACTATATGATTTACAGCAAAATACCCAATTTGGAAGTTATTTTTAACCTCACCTACTGATATAATATGAATAAATATTAAAAAGCATGAACATGTTATATTGCTTATTGTAATCTTAAATAAAAATTGTTTGCTCTGAGGAAAAAAGATGTTGAAAGTCAGTGAGGAAGCCTTATACTAGATTACTAACTACATTATACTATACTACATTACTACTATTACATTACTACTCCATAACAAAAGACCTAACTATGCAGCCCTAAATGTAAGTCCTTTAGAAAGAAAGTGCTACACTGCATGGAGTGGAAGGGGGCTATCATTGGCATATTCTGTGTTTAATATGTAAACATGCTTATTAACATTAACAAGATCTACTGTAAAAGAAAAAAAGAAAGAATCTTGGGAGCTGCTAGTCACAATGGAGAGGGAGGTCCCCTACACATTACAAGGCAGGGCTGCCTAATAAAGTGGCCAGAGTGCATAGCTTTATATCGGCTTTTATTATCATTATTATCTATTTGTTCGTTTTAATTGACTTATTTTTATTATCATTTCTTTTTCCCTTATCTTTGAAATGCAATTTTGATGTTTTTATTTGAATGTATTCTTGTCTTTGTAAAGCACTTCGAATTGCCTTGTGTCAAAAATTGTGCTATATAAATAACCTTTCCTTGCCTTGTCTATAGGTTTTTCCCTAAACCATTGTACCTGTGACAGTCTCACCCATGGGTGCCCACTCTTTTTCGGCTTGCGAGCTACTTCTAAAATGACCAGGTCAAAATGATCTGCCTACATTAAACTGTTATGTTACATATATTACATGTTTTATATTTATATGTACAGTATATGATGGTGAGCCTTGCATCACTGCATGAACCCTTACAGCACAATACAATTCAATACATTTATGGTTCCTTACTTGGTCCTGCTCCTCCACTCATTTTTAAACCTTTTTTAGCATATATAAGTTATAAGAATATATGATATAAGGATAGATGATAGGCTTACGTCTAAAAATTCTTTTTAACATTGCGCAATCTACCCGCGCTACCTTTGCGATCAACTGGTCGATCGAGATCGACGTATTGGGCAGCCCTGATCTAACCTAATCATGATTGTTCAGTTTATGATTGACCCCTCACTTATAAGTAGGGTTAATACATGTCAGAAAGGACACTTTGAGCTAGGACAGGATTTGTAAACTACCATTTCCTGGTTTCTCAAACTATAGGCTGCGGACCGGTGCCGGTCTGTGACAAGGTTACTGCCGTGCTTCTACAGAGCCAAAGCATTGACGGGGCCCCAGGACAAAGTAGTTTGAGAAAAGATGAATTAAAAGACTTGGATTTCAAGTGTGCTTAAGCACACTGTTCTTGCTGTGTGCTGATTGGTCAGTCTCCTATAATCATGCATGTGTTACTAATATTAATATAAAACAGCTGGATGAGTTTTTCAAGCAAGGAAACAAACCAGTCAAAGCACAAGAAGAACTGAACTATTTAGTCAAGCACAGGAGCCTTTCAGTTTTAAAGTGTTTTGTAAAACCTGAAGTAGCTCAAAGTGTCCTTTCTGACTTGGATTAGGTGTTAATCCTACTCACGAGCACTGGGAACTTTAATTACTCTAAATAATCCTCTGGAAAATTAACCTATAATTACATAATCTTAATTCATCCTAACAAAATGTATCCAGAACATGAAATAGTTACTATCAACTTCTCGAATTTCCTATCACGTCCAGGAAAATGCATTTTGAAAAAGGGCCAATTCCCCTTACAGTGTATAGCATCTTTCATTAGTCAATTAAATTTGACTAAGGCAGTTCCGTTTGACCCGGAAGTGACGCGGAAGAGGGCGGCGGCCATATTGCTTTTCGCCAAACGCTGCAGTGGTTGTTCATCGACTTGACATTTGCAGCTTTGGAAAACAGATCATGACCCACTCAAGTGTGTGAATGAGTGTTCTGCTAGTGTAGCAAAGTCAGGGGTTATAGACGCACAATGGCTGGAAGCCGACTTGAAAAGTTTGGCACCATATTCACGCGGTAGGTTCGAAAGCCGGATGCGCGGCGGTAGCTGTTTCGGCTAACCACATGCGAAACACAGTTCAAGGTTAAAAAGCGAGCTGCTCTCCGTATCGGCACGGTTCCTCCCAGGGTGTGATGCGTGAAGATGAATTATTCGGCCATTATTTGCGATAGCAATATGGGAAAATGTCACGGCTATATTTGGCTTAGTTGAGATCATTATGATCTTAATGATCATAAGAACATTTCACCGCCGGTTGTAGTCCGAGTGTAAACCTTGCATGTGACTAATAATATGCTTGAATGTATTTTTTGTCAGATATTGTATTAGCCGTGCGTTTTTGTTAAACCTGAGGGCATATTTCAGAAACTGGAGGAGCTCCCTAATGCTAAGAGGTAGCTCTTGCATTAATGACTAGAGTCAAACGATCACTGTTTGATTTCCCGTCTCCTTGACTAGGATGAGCGATTTAATTCGCGGTGGAGTTGTGAAAGCAGGGGACGTTCCTGTCTGGTATGATGTCTACGCTGCTTTCCCACCCAAGAAGGATCCTCTGTACGTGAAGCCACTGGCGAAGAGATACGGGAAGGTGACAGTGACTGTGCCTGAAATATTCTACAAGGAGGATGCGGTTCGCGCGTAAGTCGGCTTTTGCTGTGCACCCAAGGGCCCAGAGCATTTAGCAACAGAGATGTGTTTTAATTTAAACTGTCCTATATAAGATATTGCGTGAAGTATAGATATGGGAATTGTCAGTAAAGTGTGATCTGCATGAAAAGAACGTGGGGATGACGTTAAGCAGTGTAAGGCCTGCAGGTGGTGCTGCCTGCCCATAGCTGCCTTTACAAGTTCAATAACTTCTGAAACGTCCTTGGAAATATAAATTTGTCTTTTTCAGAAAATTTTATGCAGTTTACGGGACTGGACCAAGGGTTTTTGAGCTCGGTAAACCAAACTTTATCTCCACCTGCCAACGGTAGGTTTAAAAAAATATTTATATATATATATCTGTGTGTGTGTGTAAATTCTGCTCCATGATGCCTGTTCATGTAGAGTATGGGTTTTTTTAAACAATGTTTGCATGGGACCGTAGATTTGTCGACAAGTACGGCGAGCTGGAGCAACAGGGGGAGGTGCTGGAGGAGGCTCTGTTTGAGGAGACGGCAAAGGCTCTCCTGGCAGAAGGAGTCGTGCTCAGAAGGAGAGGCAGAGCCACGGACAGTGGAAGGGTATCGTGCCGTGACATAGAACATTCAGCCAGCAAACCCTTTCCCGATGTAGGCTGTTTCAAAAGCTGCGGCCCTGTTCTTTATTTGGAGGGAATTCCCTGTCTGCCTCACTGTGGCCTTATTATTCTGTTAGAGAGGTTGCACAATGTTTTTGAACCTGGATGCACTGTGGGAAAATGTATCTGTTCTGTCACTTGCAAATGACAATTCATACCATCATTGTTTTTATCTCTTAATTAACACTATTACTTACTCTTACTAGCTTATAGAAGGATGTTTACTTTGAGGTATTTATAGATTTTCTCATGTCAGAGGGTGATAAATTAGTTAAATTTCCAAAAATACATAAGATTGAATCTTTTTTTGACAGGGAAGTCCTTAATCTTCTTTATTTCAGTCTCTAACTTTGCTGTATAGTTTGTTGATTACCACCCCCCTTATGGGTTATTTAAATTGTAACTGAAAAACTCATTTAGCCTGGTTCAACCTCATTCTTTCTTGGGATAATGTAAGAGTGGCATTGATACATACCTATTCTGCTGAACAGTCTGGCAGCACATTTATCACAGTCTGAAGCCATGTGTCTGAACTCAAGATAAGGGGAAATTAGTTTTAATTGGCGCCAAGCAGTGATATATTTGTGCCTCCAGGTGGCGCCAGAGAACCGGGACCCTGTTCTGGGAATGAGGCTAAAGGACATGCTATCAGAGCTGCAGACAGACCTGCCCGGTAAGGAGCAAGTACAAGGGGAGAGCACGGGGACGCCTCACTGAGACATTTTGCCCGACGACCGGCACATGCTCCGTGGCCCAATCAGATTCCGTCCTCATGCTGTCGCTCTGCGCTCAGCCTGAGAGCACTGGTGAAGTGCCTGCCTTTTCGGCAGGCTCTGCACACCTCTCCTGGCAGGGCACCGTCATCTGAAAGTGCTTCTGGATCTACATTTAATGTTTTTTTTGTTCTGAAAAGCCCTTCTGCACCAGACCAGACTGGACTCATAACTGAAAGCCCCCCCCCCCCCAAAAAAAGCACATGCTTCATTGTTGCCCTGGCAACGTCCTCTGTGACCTTCAGCTGCAGGTGGTTTGAATACGGGTCCATTCCTGGACGGCGCTGAGCCACGCAGGACCGACCAGCTGGACTCACCATCCCTTATCTCATGGACCTTGAGATGAAGAACAATTGTTTGTGGGGTGGAGGGGGGGGTGGGGTAGGGTAGGGGATTTCATGACCTGGAGGACTTTTTGGACTTTCCCACAATGCTCGTGTCAGGACTTGCTGGTGCAGGGACTCGTAGTGTACTATCTACACGCCAGTGTGCAGTGGTTACGCCAAACAAACCCGCTTGCAGCTTGCCCCGTGGCTGTCACCGGCTACAGTGACCTGGTGGGAATGTCTGTACATTGTGTGGTCAGTAAATGGAGGCTTCTACATGCCTGTCACCCCTCCCCTAGTGTCTGCTCCCTTCATTCCTCCCATTGGCCCTTAAGTATATGGCGCGGAGCTTATTGGTCGTCGCATAGCGCTTAATAACACCTTTGGGCAATTCCAGTGAAGAGAACGATGGCCTGTGTCATGTCACCTGCTTATTTATTTATTTATTTTTAAAGCAGCGTCCCCTTCAAAATACGTAGTCAGGGCCGCCGAGGGACCTTCCGCACGTGATAAATGCTAGCCAATTATTTCCAGATGCAGAGTGGCTTCACAGTGAATAGCCAGGGCGCTTTGAAATAGAGGGTGCTGAAATTGGGTGGCGTTCGACCCACCGCACTCCGCTTTGAGTCTGAAATGCCAGCATTCTGGTTGGCATATTTAAAAAAAAAAAAAAACGCAAAACGGTTCTGCTCTGAGCCGACGCGCGCCTTGGCGGGTTTTGTGGCCACATACGGTGCCTTTATATTCTCTAGATAACTGAGCGTTTAAAGCTCAAAAGCTCAAGTTCTACCGAGGAGGGAGTAGCAGGCCTTTCATCGGGCCTCGTAGTCTAAATTTAGTGAATTTGCAATAAATTGATTTAATTTATTTCAAAGTAGCTTGGGATGAGTGACGTGTGTGTTTACTCTGATGCCCGTGCCATCGCACTCCGGCGCTGCTCTGCGACAGGCTGCATTCTCCTTCATGCGGCCCACAAACACCCCCCAAAAAATATACTATAGTACAATGAAGTGGGGTTGGCGGGGGCAGGCTCCATATGGTACGCTTAGCATTATTCATCAAGTACTGCTCATATTTCTTTTTTTTTTTTTTTTGACTCCTGCAAATCTTCAGTATATTGCTGATTTTACCGTGAGACCGTAAGTTGGCAGGATTAATGTTTTCTAACATACAACAGTGTTATTTACCGGCATTAATTCTTAAATATGATTCCTCACGGCAGTGGTGGTGTTGGCGATGAACGTATGTTTCGTAGGTTTTTTTTTTTTTTTTTTTTTATGCATTCAGACAGGCGCCGAAAATGGCCACTAGCGCCGTTGCCTGACATCGCCACCGTACACGCGAGGAAACACTGTAACGAGAGACTCGTGCCAGCTTAAAGCTCCGAACGCCAGCCCCGCGGAAGCGACTGTCCTGCGTGGCTCGTGTGTCAGAGGTCATGCCGTTTAATAAATATTCAAGCATCTGATCTGGTTCTCGCTCTGCTACAGTCCTCGCGTCTCTTAGTATCCATGGCCGTCTTGGCTGCGAGCAGCAGGAAGGGTGCGTGTCAACCTCCTGTTCTCATCTGATTAGTGTTCCTTGTGTTTCTCAACCCAGTCCTTACAGACCCCCCCCCCCCCAGACAGTCCACATTCCCCACATTTCACAGCTGCAGTGGGTTCGCCTGATGGAGTCCCCCGCCTAGGGGGCCGGGGGGGTGTGGCTTTATCAGATTCGTCCCGCCCCCACGTTGCCGTGACGGCTATCCCAGCCATACATGACAGCGGATTAGACTTTCCATCGTCACGGCGCCTTGAATGGGAGCATCTGATAAGGGCCGGTCTTCAAAGCCATCCCCGGGCACAACCTTCAGCCATCAATTCCGCTGACCGGCGGGCACGGGGCAGATAAGCAGCAGCCTGGGACAGAGCCTGGCGCTGACACCCCTCGCAAAACATTCCCACCTCTGAAAGTGCAAATGCAGGACAACAATAATCATAATTCACCGTCCCGTTATTTTAACATGCCTGCTTCGATATGTGGGGAATCCTGCGGTGAATCTTCGCAGAGTCAGATTCATTTTAGTTTCAAGACGGGTAGAAGGCTGAGAAAGTGTGTTGATGATGGGAGGGGGGGATTGATCTGCGTGCCACACAGCTGCAGTTCACTTCGACAGCAATTTTAGAAAGTTAATCAACCAGTAATAGCCAAGAAAACACAAGGCCATGCGAAATAAATCTGGTGTGTGTGTGTGTGTGTGTTTCCTCTCAGAGCTCCCTTTCCATCCTCCTGTTCTTCTCTCCATATCATGCCACAGAAGAGACACTGAGGACGGCACTAACAGCCTCTCAAAGATGCTGACCTTGTTGGTATGTCTAATTATTAACCGTTGGATTTTTTGTTTTTTTTTTCTTTTCTGTCCCCGTGTGTGCATTGAAAAAGACTTTCCAAGTCCCCCTCCCTCCCTCCCTCCCTTGTCCCCCGTCGCCGCTGCCCTACTGCCAGAGAAATATCTTCCCGATAATGGAAGCGCTGATTGTCTGCGTACATTCGACTGGAAAGTAATCCTCCGCTGATAAGGGGGGGGGGGGGGGGGGGGGCCGTCTCCAC
>JAODKM010000094.1:1666469-1678584 GCA_026780845.1 Petrocephalus sullivani | reverse complement strand
AACCCCAAACAAAATTCCCACCCGGCGCCACGCCCCCCCCCCCCCCCCGCCCACTTTTACACACCACCACCCCCCCCCCCCCCCCCGCTGTCATACTGCCACCAGTGAACCCGCGTACCTGCCAGATAATGTTAAAACGAGTTTAAGCAGTCACCTCTGCCACAAGGGAGAAAGCGGGTTCTGGATGGTCATGAGACACACACACACACACACACACACACACACACACGTGGGCGTACACAGGTGAGGAAGCTGAAGTCACGACAAGAAGCACGAGAACATTGCGGTTCTCGCACGGCTTTAGGAAAAAAGAAAAAAAAGGCTGGCTGATGAACCCCGCATGCCATCGCCAGTCCTCTGGCGAGTAAAGCCATAAATAAAATAGACATGAACAGCAGCCACACAGACAGCAGAGTGAATGACCTCCCAGGGAGGGTAACCTGCAGTGGCTTTCACACGCCTCTCCCCAGTAGCTGAGCCCAGGTGCCAGGCTGCCTAGCGGAATAATATTAAAATTACGGGGCTGGGTATTTTCATTTAAAAGAAAAATTGACATCTATGAAAAGCATCCATCTCCAGCTCGCACAGCTAAATTCAATCAGCTTGGGACAGCTGTGTGCACAGGTACTGACTGTCCCCCACAACCTCAGACCTCGTACCGCTCCTCAAAGATCGACGCTTACAGTAACACACTGAAATTTTTATGTTTTTACAACTTTTTATGAGTTTGTGCCATTAAAACATATAAAGAAAACTCACAAGGGTGTCGGGCATGCCTGAGACTGTGCACGAACACGGGAGCGTGACATTTTTAGCAACGCTAAATCAAGTGGTTTAAGCATACAGCCTTTATTTAAATCTGCAACAATTAAAAATGACAACACAGGAGCCGAGCGGAAATAAGATATGATTTATATGATCCACAGGCACTTTTTGTGTTGACTTAAAACTACAATGAGATCTAAGACTGAATCCTCCAATCATCAGAGCTTTCCAACAAGTGTTTGTTATAATCAACTAATAAATAAGGACTCGAGAGAAAAAACTGCATGACATACTAGGCATGGATGAACAACGTAAAATAACCACCCGTTTAATTTTCTTTTTATTTAAAAAAATAAAAGGTGTTGTCATTTTCTACATGTCCAATATACCCTTTTAATAACCAGAATGACTCAACAATGCAAATCATTTTTTAAAGTATTTTTCAAATTCAAATCCCACAATTCCACACCTGTATGTTACAAATTTATTAACAAAACAGAAAATATTAAAGAGCATATCTGAGTTTTAGACGATACATTTAAAAACATTCAAATCATGAAAAACAAAAATGGTATTAGCTTAGTCACCAAATTCACTATCAACATAATAGCACAGAAAACAGCTACGCATTTAGCAGCACAACAGCAGACAAAATTGCATTGAATTGTTCAAAAGCTTTAAAGTACACAGGGGGGGGGGGAATCATTTTTCATATTTAGAGGATTCGTGCTTCATCAACACATTAAATCCAGCAGTGCACGTGTTTCTGCCAAGACAGTACTTGCTTTAATTTAATAGTACAATATCAAATGTCAGAAATCCACATAGAATAAATGAGACCTGCATGCAATCTGCCCACACATGAAAACAGTCAAATCGTTACATTATTAAAAATATCATTTAAACATGTGGACATCTCGCCCATTATTTCAGCAGTTTTGATTTTCTCATTAAAAAAGATAGTTGTACTGATATGTTTTGATGCTGTAACAGTTACTTAAATAGCCTTTAAAATAAATATTAACGTCTGGAGAAAGTAACGCTCTATAACAAATTGCCCCCCCCCAGGCTAGGCTGTGGGGGTTGGGGCAGCTTTTAATACCGCTTTATTGAAAGGTCTCGAGTAAGTACATATTAAGGGGGGGGCGCGGTAAATTAATATGTTCCAGTAAACTGCTCTATCAGTGCTGGTAAGCTCTCTGGGCAGTAAAAGCTAAAAATTTAATACCAAGCACATTCTTCACGCGGAGGAAAACTGACAAGGGTCCCAAACCATTATTACAAAACGGTGCCAGAGAATGTCATATCTAGCAAGTTTTAAATACACACAAAGGCACTCTGCAACACAGAGCTCTGCATCACCATTCTGACATCCTAGAGCAGCCTAATGGAAAAAAAATCTTCTTGTAACTATAAGGAGAGGTAGTAAAAAAAAACATGCAGGATCCAAGCTTAGCAAAGGGGCAGGAGGGGGGGTTAAAAAATGCCACTTTTGAAAGCAATTAAATGGTGCTTTAACACACTGGAGACGTGAAGGACTGGGCAAGGAAAGGGTTAAGGGAGATGAGGCGGCGGGCCGGACATGGGAGAACAGCCCTGGGTTGGAAAGTATAATTACTTATTTGCGTCAACAGTGTGTGTTGCTGTGTTAATGACATTACTTATAATGTCACTGCGCAACTCCAGTGGAAACAATGGAATGGGATAGTGGCCCTTTAAAAGCCACCTTAATCACAGGCAAGCACAAACATCGTCCAAAAATACATAGACACACATAAAAATCAATAAAGAGAGACGTACCGTCTTTGAGTCTAATTCGTGGTGTGGCTGAGCTAAGACTTTATCTACACTGGCAGCATCCGCAAACGTAACGAATCCAAATCCCCTATAAAATGAGAAAGAGAACAAAATTAAGTCAGTAATAATTACGACACAGATATCTTGCTAAATATCACGGGAGGAGGGGGAGGCACAAAAATAATAGCGCAGGAGATAGACGTGCATGTGAAACTGAGACGCCGATACAACGGTACTTGGCGACCGCCTAGGAAAAAAAAAAAGAATAATAATAATGCTGGCGTTTAACACGCCTTCGTCCACATACAAAAGGTTACTTTTTAAACAGTTGAAATATGTGTGAACAAGCAAGGGAAACGGGGATCGGCACTTGTAACATTTGTTACTGTTATTTTATCGTTATTTTTGTTAGATAAACCGCACACGGCCGGCGGAGCTTAAGCGGCAAGAATGCGCCTGAAGTCCCGAGTCAATGTCAAATTGTATCACCTTTCGCAGCGCGCCGATTGCACGGCGGACAAAGCGCAACTCGGGGCTCGGAATGGGAAAGTGCGGGACCGCTCCCGTCCGCCGTGCCGAGCGATCGCAGGGGAAAGTGCATCTGTCATTGTGCGAATTTAAAGTAAAGTAGAAGGCAAGCACCCCCCCCCCAAAAGAAAACGTCCTTTTTTACCTGGAGCGCTTGGTCGTGGGATCCCGCATCACCATGCATTCTCTGATCTCCCCAAATTTACTGAAATAGTCTCTAAGGCTGTCTGCAAACGGAACAAGAGGCACGTTATTATTATTTTTTCTCTTAGTAAGCGATTTCTTTTCTTTTTTTTTTACTGAACAAGTGTTGTTTCCGCGATTAAAAAAAAAAAAACAACAACAACAAGAGGAAAGAAATATTCATAATAAGAGACGACGGCCGACGTGCACAGGGGTCGAATAGAGGACTAAATGAGTGGGAATTTAAAAGAAGGCACGCGCATATATCCCGCAAGGGCACCGCGCGCGCGGCGGGCGCAGGCGGCGCGCGCCGGCCGGGCTGCGGGCACAGCACGCGGGGCAGCCCGGCAACAAAGGCGGCTCGGCTCGGCCGGCGACGGAGGAGCGCTCACCTGGTGAGGTCTGCCAGCTCAGGCCACCGATAAACATTTTACTGTAAGGGGAAAACACGGCACAAGTCAGTCCAGATGTCAGATCGGCCATTTTGACGTGCAGCTAACTACTTAGCTAGCTGCAAAAAAAAAAAAAGAAAAGGGGGGGGAGAAAAACAGCGAGCTAAAGGAAGGGCAAGGACAGCGGCGAGAGAGCGGGTACAGCTAGCCCAGAAAGCTATCCTGGAAGAAAAACGAGAGGGGGGGGCAGGCCCCGTTTGCAAATATCATCAAACAAAGGTGTAGTTAACTCACTGCGTCCGGCAGACACACATTCTGCCTGTGCACAGGCGAGGGCACGTTTGTGTCCGGATAATGTATCCTTCAACAAAAATAATTACGGCAAGAAAGAAAAAGCAGAGGGAAAAGTGTGGCTATAATTAGCTCCCTTACCCCGGGTCGTGTTGCGAATCGTTCGGGCTCCCAGATGTGGCTTGGCTCCCGTCTCCCTCCATAGCTAACCCAAACTATAGGCAGTAACTAACAAACACACACAGACGCGGCGAAAGCTACGCCAAGCCCCGCTAAGAGAATATCACTGAGCCGGGAATGCGATCGTCACACGTGGGATCAGCTCAGCCTGGCCCCCTCCCCCCCCTCCCTAACCCACAGGGGGCGGAGCCCAGGCTCGTCGCCTAACCATCTCCATTGACGTCAGCGCGTCGGCCCCGCCCACATTCGGCTGAAACGCCGGTTCTGATGCCCCCCCCCCCTCTCTCTCTCTCTCTCTCTCTCTCTCCCTCCCGTGAGAAGCGACGCGAGGAAACCATTACATCATTGATATCGCCGCGCGCCGCCCGCGTGCGTTAATCCCCCCCTTTAAGTGCACGATGTCTCCGAAGGTATAGCGCGAGGCTGACTTCAGATACGGCCCCTGCCATCCAATGAGGTCACATTCCCTAAATAGAAGCGAAAATAAAAATTATTCATCTCCAGCCAAGTCAGCATGTGATGCTATCATAAGGATACGGACGGATATTAATAACTAATGTCAGTGTAAAATAACGGGACAGCCACAATCCATTCACAAGTCTGTTAGTCCGTTACGATAGCTAAACACAATGGTTAAAGCAAAAGAAGGACACAGTCCTCTGATTCATTTCGTAAAAGCACTGCCAGCTATGCTTAAGGACTACCTTAACTGTCACTGACTCTTAACATAATATCTAAAAGCCTTCTCCCTTTAGTGATGCAAAAGTCTTGTACGGTTATTACTGCTTCCTCGCAGTTCGTTTAATTTGTGACACGGGTATTACATTCGGCGTTGTTCGTAATTTTTTTGCGACGGTATACAGTCATATGCAAAGTGCTGCGCTGCCATATAAACCAAGGCACTTAAAAAGAACCTCTTTCAAT
Source organism: Petrocephalus sullivani (assembly GCA_026780845.1). NCBI lineage: Eukaryota > Metazoa > Chordata > Actinopteri > Osteoglossiformes > Mormyridae > Petrocephalus > Petrocephalus sullivani. Next base: position 1,673,524 of record JAODKM010000094.1, on the reverse strand, counting down.
TTCCCTTTCTGACAGTGGGCATGTAATGCATCTTTTGCGCACAGATGCTTGCTGCGGTCAGCAGCAGAAAAGCCTGATCTAGGCACACGTGCCGTTCTGCCACAAACCAGGCCAACAGCAGCGGCTCCGGAAAGGGAGAAGACGGCATGTCTGGCAAGGCTCAAGGAATAACGTGACGAGGAACGAGAGACAATCAGGCATCGGGATAACACGGTGGGGGGGGGGGGTTCTTATCACACATTAAGGCGCAAACAAGAATGCGATTATTTGCAAAGAAAATAAAAATTAAAACATAGATTCATCCATGTTCTGTGGCTAGTCCGAGTCCCGTGAAGTGATTATATTATTTGTAATGCATTTTGCAACTCAGAAATGGTGTCAGTGACGAGACAGTGAACCCTGAAAAAGACTCATTAAAGAGCATTGTTTCTTTAATCCAGGGTTTTGCCTTTCAGTCTGTACAAAATGGGCTGTTCTGTACACAGTAATTTGAAGGTAGGGGAAAAAAATACAGCACATCTGCAATCTGTGACTTAGAACAGGTGTATCGGAGGGAGCCAGAGAAAAAAGGGCAAAGCAAAGGATCCTACTGCACATGGTAATTTTCAAAATCTCAATACTGGGGCTTTTATTTCACGTGCTAAGCTCCTTGTGCTTGACCTTCTGTGGAGTGTTCATTTTATACAGGAATTTCGAAATCGCGTCAGGGTGTTCAGATGCTCTGAAGCTCAGTCCCTGTGTCTGTTTTTTTAATGAGACTTGTAAAAACACAGTGCTGCACCAAAGTCACAGGCAGTCGAAGAAAATGATGTTTAAATGATGTCCGTGTTGCAGTAAAACTATGATCCATCAAAGTGTTCCAGCTTAACTGTTTGAGAACCTCTTGTAAAATCACCCCAGTATTTGCAGCGACACACTGATGTGTTTTCTGACTGTACCACTAGCACACCTTGTTTGGATAACCAATGCACCATTTAGTCATTTAACTAATTCAGTTAAGTAGCTAAGAGGCAAATACATGGACTGGCTGAGATGCCCGTGAGGAGGGGCTTCAAAGAGGCGTTCGTCTCACCATCCAGCAAGACATCAGCAACTTTTTGGAGAACAGGAGAGATTCTTGTTCATTTCTGTTGTGTTATCCTCAATTTGCATATGTTCTAATGTTACGTTGTGTTTTTCTGAACAAATATACCCTTACTAGCAAGATAAATAGCTTTGAACATTTTCTTTGACTTTCACACAGTACTTTCTGGTCTTTTATGATTTCCCAGAGATGCACGCTTAGATGTGACACAACAGTGTATTCCCACAAATAAAGTACGCAATAGCCGTCGATGGCATCATGCCGTCAGTTAAGAAATGCCCGATCCAGACTTTGTCCTGGAGTGTCTATTATAAATATATGTTTAACATAAAGTCAATACAGATGCAGAGAGGTGTCTGCATCAGATGCAGGCTTTGTATGCCAATTCCAAACCATGCGCCATCCATTTTTCATAGGAAGATCAAAATGACCTGACGTGCACTGAAGAGCTCAAACAATCGAAAAGTCAAATTCTCCATATATGCAGATTAGGCCTCCCCACAGCCACTGAGTCCCCTTAGGACGACATTCCCTAAAAAGCAGCCAGAATCCGTGGCATTTTAGCCCAGTATCCGCTGTTTAAATTGTCCCGGCATGACACCGCACGCCTCCAAACTCAGAAACGTAAAGGTAACCTGAAATGAATGCTGAGGTCGCAGTCCATGGTACATGCAAATGCGCCCCGTCCCGCTTGGTTTAATCATTGAAGAGTGCAGAGTTCCGCAGTTGGCTCGCCCTTCCAGAACTGCTTCTCGTCAGTATAGCTGCTTAATTACAACAACGCTTTGGCATTAATATTCTACACTGCTCCGCACTCACTAAACTTTTACAGGGATCAGATTTTCACACTTTGGTCCATTAGCTGTGAGAATGATGGTTAGAGAGATATGGCACGGGACGGATTGGGTGTTGGACTGGGGTTGTAGCAAATATCGGGTCTGACTGAGCTGGTCACCGCAAGACACACGCTGTCCTGCCTGTAGTCACAGATTCACTCCTCTAACCCACTCTGACGTCCAAGACTCCCTACATCCGCCTGGTTCTCACTAATGGTCATGCATGCTGGGTGTCGTTCATTAAACTGAACCATAAGCAGATAAGCATCTTTTCGCCGTCTCCTGAAACAAGCTCTTGAAATGTAATGTTTGACTGTTGTTGTCAGGAAAAAAAAAGTTGAATGTTTTTTTAAGATTGTTCATTTATTTTATTTATTGAACAGAAATAAACTGAGTAACGAATTAGTATTCAGCTGAAGATTAATGCACAATTTATACAGCAGGCTAATGGAACAACAATTAAATCTCAGCCGAATACATAAAGCAGTTCACCATGTGCCCAAGTTATGGCAATCTAAACATTAATATGTTTACAAAATAATCTGTAATGTGTTCTGTTTAGTTTGATTAATAAGAAACATGAGGCAATACATGTAAGGTGGAGGTTAACATTTGTTGTCGTTCTTTTATTTCACGTTTCAGGGATTTATGTAACGTTAGTAACAATTAACTTAACGTTGTGCTTGGCGAATTTAATAGTCCAGATTCTGATCTTTTACTTTTTCTTGGAAGGAAAATAATAATAATTTCGAAGGTTAAGATTTAAAAAAATCTATAGTTAACAACTTACCTTAAACAGTGGTTTTACCTCAGGATGGGAAAGACGGGGAAAACGAGTGTCTTTTTAAACATCACAACAGTTCTTATCTAAGTCAATTGAAATAAATTGATATTGCGAAAGTAGATTAACTGCTGGGAAGCGTGTGGTTTGAAGGCGCCTTTCATTCGCCTCGAAATTACCCGGTCACTTCACGGGAAAGAAATTGCATTAACTAGTAATACGTTACTACATGTAAACACATCGGTTTTGACTCGGAAAGCCTACATCTCCACTGCTTACAAACACACGCGTGAAACTCAAGCCACCGCAATAAATACATACATATATTATTTTTTACGACTTAACTAACGGGTCGCGTCTGTCAACTGACAACTGTGTCACGTTAATCAATCGTAAAATAGCACAATAGTTTTCTTTTCGAATCCGTCCTGTCTATGCATCACGCAAAATTATATAAAAAAAACTGCTATGTATAAAAATGACATTTGGCGAAGAGACAAAACAGCTTTATAGAGGAATAGAAAGGAGAGGATGGGAAGATCCTATTACAAGCTCTAAATATGCATGCTCATTACTCAGTAACCGGCAGAAGCGGGCCTGGTTTTCCATTAAATCTGAAAGTGAGAGCTCAATTAAGAGGAGTTGCTCAGTGGATTCAGAGTCATGCTACAGTGATCGCTGTTTATTTCCTCTCTCTCGGTCCGAGCTTCACGGCTGGAAAGGCGGCTTACCGTCCCCCGTCTCTCCCCCACAAACCCCAACCCCAACCCCCCCTCCCGGAAGAAATCCTCCAGACAGCAGTTAAGTTTAAAAAAGAAGTACTGGAGGGCCCGCATCAAGGCAGGGACTAGGCGGAGTTGACGGAAATCCCCCTGACTGGCAGGTGAATGCTGTTGTTTCACCTCACTGAGTAGCTCTATCCTTCCTAGTAAACGGCAGCTCCGCAGCACAGCGCCACTGCGCCGATATATATATATATATATATATATATATACACACACACATATAAGTCTACTCTATCAAGTCTATTGTCGATGCCGTTTGTTATGGATACGTCTCCGTATTTTACTACAGAACTTTAAACAAACGTCAGAAAATTCAATGCAAATTTTTTAACGGTTGAAATTAAAATAAGCATAGTTTTCAAGTGTTAGAAAACCTGAAAAAAAAACTTTTCTTTTTTTTTTGTCTAGGTGGTCTAGGAACTGCACTGCGTTTTAAAAAAATTGGAATTAAGCTGTGGCACAAACCAAGTGTGGCACTCGAAACTAAAGGAAAAGCTCTTCGAGGCCGAAGACGCTTAATCCAACCTAATAGCTTGAAATCCCTTGCCCTCCATCTAAAGGCTTGTTCCTACCAGACGGAGTTCAGTTAAATTTGGCTTGGCCCCTAGGGGACTGTACGGTAACCCCTGGGGCTTTGGCAAATAGGACAGCTGTTGTCCCTAAGGCACCACCACAACCCCACACGCCCCAATCATGGATTAAACCACATCTCAAGAAATAGCCAGGAATACGAGGTGCCCAGACAAAGTTTTGGAAAACGTCCAGCATTGAAGGATCCCCATCCTTTCTGAAGCCATTAAAGCAGACCCATGCAATTCCCCCCAGCCACTTTGCTTTAGGGGTTTGTGAAGATATGTGTACTTGTTTTAACAGAGATTGCTCAGTGCTTGTTATGTGTGTTTAAGAATTCAATGACACATATTAGTTATTTATAAATGGGTCACTCCCTAACCCTGACCAGAATAAACACTGAAGAGGAGTATGAATAGGAAGGCCAATCTAAAGCGGAATGCACTTAGCACAATCTAAACACGTCTCTCGCACTCAGACAGCGGCCTACTGCATTATAATAATAAAAGTAGGTCTATTTACGTTTATTTATGTTTCACGTATGGCTGCTTTTGTCTTATTTCCTCCTTGTTGTTCCAGGGAAAATGAGGTCAGATACAGTCTGAGGCGAACCCAGACTTCTGTGTTTGGATTAGCTACTCGCCCCTTTGGGCTTCCTTCGCAGTGCGGCTAGCAGAGGATTGGGCGTCGGAGCATGAAGGGAAGAAGCAGAGGAAGGCAGGTGTCACAGAGAAATAGGAACTAACTAGCCATAAAGGGACAGCCCCGGTTAATTGATCAGCCCGTGCAGTGCACGCACACACACACACACACAGCACACGAGCAATGACCTTCGAATAATACACAAACATACACAAGCTGCAGATCCCTCTTTAACTTTAATGTGCTTTAAAATTACATTTTAAATTAAGCCCACTAGAATTATCATTATGAGACATCTATAGTAATTCAAATTACTCCAGTTTCTAATTAGATTTTCATTAGATAGCAAAGACGCGGGCTCTAGGTTATGATTTTACTAGAAATTGACTAATTTGCTCAGACAAAACCCCGAAAATCCCATTTGCTTTTCTGCGATTTCAAATGGGCGTCCTCAAATGGAGCGGTGGTAACTTATCATTCATGAGAAATGCATTTCCTGCAGCAAACCGCAAGCCCTTAGGACAGTACCGAGACCACTTGTGACGCCCGACTTAATCGTCCTTTCCCCCCCCTTCTCCCCCCAAGTGCACAGACACGATCCACCATCCATAGCGATAGAGTCACCGTTAACCCTTTCCGGCACTTAACGACTTAACACCCATTTCCTTGGTAGAAGCAGGCCGGCCACGTGTCCAGCGGCACACAGTAGAAAGTATAAAAAAAGACCCAATATTAAAAACCCATTTCGCTTGTCTTTATGGTCTGATATTCGGTGGGACTTAAGGGCAGATTACTTGACCTTCTACATCCACCCACTTCTGCATGGTCGTCCTCAGAGGAACAATTTGGCTGTGAGAAGTGAGGCTGGCCAGCAGGAGGCCGTGATGCATATGGGCATCTCCGACTTCGTCTTTTTCCTTCATTTGCTCTCCCGCTGGCATCACTGCGACGTCCGTCGCGTTATAAAATCCATATTTAAATGTGAATGCTAACTTGACTGTGACAAGAGCCCCTTGTGCATGAATGTGCAAATATATAGGTCGCCAGACATACTAAGATATTACCGCTGGGCTGAGCACACATCACGGGGCGAGCGCGCACCGCCGCGGATAAATCATTGTAACTGTGACAGCTGTTCTGTTTATTTCAATGAAAACATTTAAATCCAGGGTTTATGGAGAGTCTGTTTATTCTCTTTAATCTGTGCAGCTATCAGTGTTAAGTGAGTGTGGCAGAGAAGCCATTAAGCCTTCAAAACAACATAAGAGATGGGAAGCTCTCGTGGTTTCCCAGGTTTTTGCACAGCTGCCTATAAGTGCGTTTCTTTTTTACCCATAAAGAAGTGGAAATGCAGTTCATGGCACCGTATTAATGCTCGATAATCAAAAGCACATGTCACTGTTTGGACACGGGGGCCACCTATTCTCTGCTGAGTGATTCAAGTTAATATGTAAATTGGAGACTCCTGTTCAGGGAAGTGTGTCAAGGAATATAATTTATGAACATAGATGTGTTCGCAAACACTGCCCGGAGCGAAAATGACATCTTTGTTTCATTATTAACTTGATGAAGTGTTTAAAGGAAGAGTTTAAATGTTAATGTCCTACAGTTGTTAAATGTCATGGCGAGATAAATATCAGTCTCTAGTACTGAAGAGGATGAACCCTGTCTGTGTGTTTCTGTACAAAACAGATTCACTTGGCAAACGAGTGCCTGCAGACATTGTGCCCTGTCATGCTTACCAACACTCACGTGCATTACGTAACAGTCAGCGCGGGCGTCCACCACCGCGCAAAAACCTGCATTTGCTTGGGGGCCCCCCAAGTTTGTTTAGGGGGGCACCCCAAAGTGACATTTGAAAGGGGCCCCAGAAATAATAAACCCAACCCTAGCAACAGCAGAGTTTCAGAGGACAGAAGCCCAGCGTCGGTGAAGGTGGATAAAAAAAAAGGAAGTCTGCCGGGAATCATGGGAGAGAGCGAGCATCTGCACCATGATGGGAGCGCGCGAGCGGCAGCCAGGGACGGTCGGGGACATGGAGCACATGATGCAGGAGCAGAGATCTCCACGGGGCCGAGAACACAGACACGGTACCCGAGAACATCCTGATGCCACAGTTCCCCCTGTTTGTGACAGAGCTGACGTTCTAGAACACTCCCGTGCTACTTGGGTTCACAGGCAAAGCTGTCGCATCGACCTGAGAAAAAAAATGCAATTATTTGAGTGTCAAAATGCACCCTGAGCCCCCCCCCCCCCCCCCCCCCCCGCCGGCCCGGGGGGCGGGTGCTTAAAATCCCCAAAACACAATGATATAGAAGAATAACGAAAAACAACCCGGCAACCCCAAACTAAAAAAA
>JAODKM010000094.1:1636429-1665680 GCA_026780845.1 Petrocephalus sullivani | reverse complement strand
CCACACCCCCCGACGGACCATGGGTCACGCGGAGAAAGCAGCACCCTCACCCGAACAAAAAAACCCAACTTATTGGAGGTAAAAACCGCACCAGACCCCCCCCCCCCCCCCCCCGCTGGGTGAAGGTTCGGATGATATCTTCATAAATCCCTAAGATTAGATCATGGGAAAAAGAAACTGATCTCTGCCCATCCACTCTGAAATTAAAAAGGGGAAAGCGAATGAATTTCAGCCTTGCTTTGACTTACCTGATCAGCCTGTTTTATCCATCATTAGAGGTGGTGATATATGTATAAGTATATTTATAAATAAATGTGACGCAGTGTGGCCACCTTCCTGTCTGCATCCACCTCACGCAATTATTTCCTGATCCTGATCCTGAACTCGCGCTAGTTTTTTTTTTTTTTTTAAGTCGACACGGCCTGACCTTTTGGGACACTCGTCCCACTCGCCTGTCCATTATCAGCAGATTGTTGCATTCTTGCGTAATGCAACAATCTAGGGCCTTTCCTGGGAGGCATGGGGAGGGGGGGGAGGCACATATGGGACAGTGCTTATTGGAGGCCTCTCACTAGTATTATGGGTAATTTAGAGGACCTGAAAAAAAACTCATAATGCGAACAAAAACAGCGGACTCTACATAAAAACAACCTTGCAATATGGCGTCTATGCTGTCTGTAGCCCCTGCCATGGATCCATCACACACAAGATACAGACAGCAAGGCACTTCCTCTGAAGGTCGTTTGGGAAGTTAAGGGTTAAATCCTTCCAGCGGAAGCCCTTCATTTTCCTACGGCACTGAACTGAATAATGCTCTGATTAGGCTGTAAAGCCATTGTTACAGTTGGTACGGAGTCCTGAATATATTTAAGGTGCAGTCTTCAGACGGGGAGGACAACATTAGCACATAATCTGCAGAGGGGCGGCGCCCCGCTACAGCCCAAGCCGTGCGCCGAATGAGATTAAGCCAACTTACGAAGATTGCCTGACATGCCGAGCTACAAAAGGTACAAGAATAACAGCTCTGGAAAAATATGGTACAATTTAACGGCAGCTGAAATTATATTACATGTTTTATACACTCTTTTATCATTCTTTCAATTGTACGGGAAGAACCAATCTAGTCGCCTGGTTTAAAGATAGAACCAAAGTATTCAATGAGGGCCCTCAAGTGTATTTTTGTCTGTTGTTGGGCAAAGGAGTCTGTTCTATTATCTGAGCCAAAGATAATGAGACTGACAAACTGTGATTTAATTAATCAATGGGGGTCTCTGAAAAGCCATTTCATTTCACCAAACACTGAGCACATTTAGTGCTCCTTTCAGAGCCAGGCGCGCGCACCTCTGCCGGCGCGAATTAGCGGTCACGTGACCGCCCAGCTCGCATCAGGACCGTATAAAAGGCGAGGGTGGGTGGGGCCGCTTAGAGGGGGGCTGCGACGGCGGCTGACGGAAGGAGCGGTAATGTTGCTGCAATCACCTAGGGAAAGGGGGACGCAAGGCGTGCATGTGCGACATCCCCCCGCCCGCCCCCGAAGAGAATAACCCATGCACGTGTTTTGTGGTCCAAAAGTGTCTGACATGTTTTCTTTTCCCGTCTTGAGCGATGGCCATAGAGGTACTGAGAGTTTATTCCCTGCCTCCTTTCTAAAGCAATCTTTTAATCAGTGTCATGGAACCGCGCAATAATTCTCCGGGATTTCACGGCCGAGTAAATAAAAATTCCTGTTTGAGTCGAGGAAAGTTGTAAATATAAACCAGAGGTGGTGGGGGGGGGAACGCTGCGCAAGCTTTTAAGAAACCTACTGGCGGGATTTCGCCATTATATTCCCCAGTAAAGCTAGGTTTACCCTCCTGGGTTAAAAGTGATCAGGAGAGGGGCTGTTGCCACAGCAACTGGTGAAGAATGGATGTAGGGCTTTCGGGGGTGATGTGTGGTGCGGGGCATCCCCCAAGATACTGACTGGCAGAATCAATCAGCCCGTGATACAGACACAGCCGTCACTAGGAAAAAGAACTTTCCAGATTACTGCCACATCCCTGGTTGTTGCCGCACACGGATGGATAGTGTTCTGTCAGCGGGCCCCGTAGTCCGGGGGAGTCGACTAAACACTGTAAATCAGCCTTTAAAGTAAGTACGATTCCCTGCCACCACCTCCACCAAACACAAACAGCTATCTTGTTATTCTGAGCCAAATCGCCCAGGGTGCACATGTTCAATTTGCTAAGAGAAGGTTCAATGCCTGAAGTCTTCTTCTGCAAGGGGGGGGGAATATTACCTCGAAAAATGGTTCTTATTCCCAGTGTTTTTCTTCTTCTCCGGGGACATTAAATAAATCTTGATTCAATAAAAACGATGGAGACAGGGCTGGGCACTTGGTCTTTCTTCTTCTGCTATTGGCCGGTAACAGCTCCGAATTCCCCGCCTCACCAAGTCCCACGCTGGTATCCATCCTGTTAAAAAACTTTACATAGCAAAACATCCTGTTTTATTCCCCTCCTCTTAGATCCCGAGAGATCTGGAAACAACCCATAGGTATTATCTGTACTTGGCAGCTTCTAATTTGAGCACAGATTTATTTGTCAATGAAAGAAAAAAAAACACGACATGTGCCTATTTATGGCTTTGTTTTGGCGCTAGAGTGACGTGTCGCTGATTTTATGTTCTTTTTTTTCCCCAGAGGAAACCACATAAAAGACGTTTGATTGCAATGAGCTTCATTCATGAGCTGGGGGCGACAATCTCACGCCTACATTTTAATTTTTTTATTATTTCGAAGTTGCGTGCAGCATGGATGGATGGTGTCCCTGGAACTTTCAGCTCTTTTCCATGAGTAAATGTTTCTGACTATATCCATCCCCAGCCAGGCCATCACAATATCACAGCTCGGATATAAGTGACAAAAATGATGGAAGATAGTGGCGTTATCCATATGGCTACGACCATAGAGTCATTTTTCGCGATGCGTAATGAAGGTGCCCTTTGGCTGGAGTGTTTAATCGGCCCCGACTGAACATGTCCCTACAATAAAAGCATTTCGATGACAAGAATTGCCCAGGCCCACGTTAGCTGATTTAAAACTAAAGCTTATATGTTTAAATGCTAAAAAACGGCAACCCTTACCATCCCAGGACCGACTAAACACAAAACCAGCCTCGGTCTCTTTCCTGAGATCTGGGTTCTTGCAAAATCGCGGGCACCGGTTCCGGTCCCGACTCCTGGTCCCATTTCTTTCGGCGAGCTGTTCTGCTCTGCTTGGTCAAACGCTCTACGTGCGAATAACCCACAAACCTACAGAAGTAAAATATTTAAAAGCCGATAAATATGCCCATTTATCTGAAAATTTTGATTTAAAAATGTTTTTTTTTGGGGGGGGGGGGCAGAAATATTTCAAAACCAACATGGTATGAAAGGGATCTGAGATAAAAACGTGCTGTTACTCGAAATGCAATTTGGGGGGTCGCTGGAGTGCAGTAGCGCGAGTGTGGAGGAGATAACAGCACGCCAAAGGCTCCGGGCGACGTGCGCGAATTATCCTTAATTGCCATTCAAAATATATAATAATTGGCAAGGATTCGGTTTCTATCGATCTCCTATGTGAGTCCGAGGTCAGAGCAATAGCCGAATCTGTCGCGTCACTGCTAACAGCTGGTTCCCTGGAATACAGTGTAACTCCTGTCATCTGATTGCATCTCCTGTCGTTAGCGCTGACCTTGGCTTCCGAAGTGATCGCGCGTCATTTTTTTAATGCAGCCCCAGAGAACGGCCATCAGGATTTGCTTCAGGAGTAAAATGGACTGTTTTTGGCGAGCAAAAAATGGGGTGACAATGCAGATACCTGTCAAGCACAGTCTTTTTTTGTGGGGGGAAGGGGGGGGGGTGAGCATAGTTTTGGCTGCATCTGTGTGCAAAATCTAGACAAAACGCTCTAAAAAGCACTCAAACAAAAATACCAATTTAGACCCTAACACAGCTATCGGTACTGCTGCAGTAAAATAGTTATAACATTGAAGAAGTATGAAGTATGACCGAATAAAAGAAAGAATAAATACTTTCAACGATAGTGATTATACTCGTATACTCGTTTATATTATAAACATATAAAATAATTACTACGAAATAATCGTTATAGCGTGAAGTAGGACCATTATTTTGGTATAGAAGTTCACACGAAATTGTATGAAACATGATAGACACGATTATTAAAAAAAAAACTGCAATTTTTGAAACATGTTGCCTCATTCCTGCCGCTTTACTAAACCCTGTGGCAGGTTGAAAACGGCTATAAATCTTTAAAAAAAAACCTAGGGGGATATTTGTTGTAAAAATGTATGGAGTCAAACACCCGAACAAATCGTTTCTTTACATTATTTTCCCCCCCTGCCAGCTGTGAAATGTAAGCCTCAGGCGCCATCTAGTGTCTAAATAAAGCAATTACACGTGCCTTTGGAGGTTCAACATCACCTGGAAAACGTTGATTTAATTCTTACGGTTTTGATCATTTAACCCATGTGCGTCGCCGCCATTAAATCTGAGGGGGGACGTGTCCCCCTCACATTTCATAATTATTCGTTTGGACCCCCCTACATTTAACATAAAATATTAGTTCACCCCACCCAGTGTGTCCCCCCACATTCAAAACGCTTCTGACGCCCCTGATTTAACCTGACATATTCTTCACGTTTGCCACTTAATCTGCGTTTCTCCAAGTATTTGCCTGATATGTAAAGTATGGTCTGTAAGGGATTAGTCTGTTCATATTAGTATAACTTACATCTTAAAATACAGCTATGCATGCATGCATCCATATATCCATCATCTAACGTTTATCTCGGTCAGGGTCGCCTTGGACCTTCTTTAAATATGTGCTTTTATACATTTCTTTGTATTTTTTAAAAATTATATTGAATCGTATGACTAATTTATTTAATTTCGTAATATATGATTAATGATGGTACATTTCGACTGAATATGGAATGACTGTAATTTATAACACTATGCTCAGTGGCATTCAGACGTATTGCGTATTGTACAAAAACACAAGCATCAAAAAGCAATACATAAAAGGTTTGCAACGTGAGAGTCGTTCCCTGAGGGATATAAATAGCAGTAAACGAGGGCGAATTTATCATGGAACTGTAGGTGTGCTTGGCGTCATCAGACAAACAGCTGATAAATGTGTTTTACCTCTTCGCTCTTAATAACAAACCGATTAACAGATCACTGGCGCTGATGTCGAACTTGTCTCTCCTGTATTCTGTCTGTCCCGGGTCGCTACTTAGGCCTGTCTCCGCTCTGTTCTTGACCTATTCCGGTAAATAAGCTACTTGCTCGTTTTGCGGCATAGTACCTAACCAGCCAACAAAGCACCAGCTCGCAGGCGCCGTGTAATAGACAGATATGATATTCTTAGTAAATTCATCAGTTCCGAATCTGGTGTTCTTGGCGCTCACAGGCAGCCGTAGATGGTATAAAAGGGCAATCTTACATACATGGGCATCTTACACACGTGGGCATTTTACATACGTGGGCATCTTACATACATGGGCAACTTACATACGTGGGCATCTTACACACGTAGGCATCTTACATACGTGGGCATCTTACACACGAGGGCATCTTACATACGTGGGCATCTTTCACACGTGGGCATCTTACATACATGGTCATCTTACACACGTGGGCATCTTACATACATGGGCATCTTACACACGTGGGCATCTTACATACGTGGGCATCTTACACACGTGGGCATCTTACATACATGGGCATCTTACACACGTGGGCCTACTTACTTGTCTCTGGTGGACAGCGACTGTATTAGGAGGCCATAGAGCTGCGGAAAAAAGTAGAAAATAAATAACCCCATTTTGTTTAGTCTTTTCTGACGTCTTGGCAATGTATTTGGGCAGTTGTGCATGATCTCACTTTACAGGACGCCAGTATTTCTCAAGATAAAAATCTTAAAATTAAAATTGGTCAGCCGATATGTTTAGCTTTGTCCGGTAGATATACTGAAAATTATTGGTAATAAATCTCATGGTAAATGAATGGTAAATTAACCAATGCTGTAATCCTTCCAGTTAACATAGACCAATGTTGATCAGTTCTCTGCAGAAAGGAATCGAGCTGGCTGATACGTACGTAGGCTACTGGGAGGTTGTTGGAAAGCACACAGAATTCACAGCAGCCTAATACAGCTGTGCGATTTGAGCAATTTGAGTTTTTATTTTACTTAAAGTTGTCTGGCATGTTATTTGGAGCAAGCAGGTCGAAATTAGCTTCAGTCCCATCCCCTGTTTGCGAAATCTACAGAGTCTGACCCCACCCCCTGTCGATATATTGTACTGAGTAGGACGAGTCGGTACGGTTGCCGGACCCCCTACAAAATTTACTTCTGGCTTCACGCCTGATTTAGAGTGACAATAAATAAAAAAACATCCTGCACTAAGATAAAAAACAAATCTATTGTACAAGAACGTCATATAGCTAGCTTAACATATCACAATAACATACATGTACAGTAGCTCTATGTGTTTTATGTGTGACTAACATATTTTCGCTAGGGATTAGATTAGATTCAGCTTCACCGTCATTGTGCAAGTGCAACGAAATACAGTTTAGCGCCTAAGCATAACGTGCAAAAAGTCGAGCAAGGTGCAACAAGACAGATGGTGCAAATAGTGCATTAAAGCACACTAGGTAGTGAGGTGCATCAGGGCAGCATACAAATGAAAATATATAAGGAATTTACAGGTAGCATCTACAAGAGTAATATATACAAGGGACAGTATATAGATATGAATACTGATCAGTTTGAATAGATGTGTGAGATACATGATGTATGAATAAGTATAGATGTGAAATTTTATGTACAGAATAGATACTTGTAAACAGGTATAACATACATAAAGTGGGGCCAAAGGTTATTGACATTTAGAGGGTTATTGAGATGTAATGGTTGACAGTTCAGAATGGTGATGGTGCTGTGAAGGAAACTGTTCCTTAGCCTGCTGGTGTGGGACCAGGGAAGACCTGGAAGGAGAAGGAGGGCAAACAGCCCGTGGTTGGAGTGCGAGGCGTCTTTAATGATGCAGGCACTGGGCCAATCCACATATTTTTTCGGTTATGATCCAATTACGATACACAACTGCCGATATCGATACAAGAGCTAGTTTTACTTTAATACACTGCTCAAAAAAAATTTAAGGTAAAACTTAAACAACACAATGTAGCTCCAAGTCAATCACACTTCTGTGAAATCAAACTGTCCACTTAGGAAGCAACACTGATTGGTAATCAATGTCACATGCTGTTGTGCAAATGGAATAGACTACAGGTGGAAATTATAGGCAATTAGCAAGACATCCCCAATAAAGGAGTAGGTCTGCAGGTGGTGACTGCAGACCACTTCTCAGTTCCTATGCTTTTTGGCTGTTTTGGTCACTTTTGAATGCTGGCGGTGCGTTCACTCTATTGGTAGCATGAGACGGAGTCTGCAACCCACACAAGTGGCTCAGGTAGTGCAGCTCATCCAGGATGGGACATCAATGTGAGCTGTGGCAAGAGGGTTTGCTGTGTCTGTCAGTGTAGTGTCCAGCAGAACCGTTACCTCCGCCTTTGTGCAAGGAGGAACAGGAGGAGCACTGCTAGAGCCCTGCAAAATGACCTACAGCGGGCCACAAATGTGCATGTGTCTGCTCAAACGGTCAGAAACCGACTCCATGAGGGTGGTATGAGGGCCTGACATCCACAGGTGGGGGTTGTCCTTACAGCCCAACACCGTGCAGAATGTTTGGCATTTGCCAGAGAACACCAAGATTGGCAAATTCAACACTGGCACCCTGTGCTCTTCACAGATGATAGCAGGTTCACACTGAGCACGTGTGACAGACGTGACAGAGTCTGGAGACGCTGTGGAGAACGTTCTGCTGCCTGCAACATCCTCCAGCATGACCGGTTTGGGAGTGGGTCAGTAATGGTGTGGGGTGGCATTTCTTTGGGGGGCCACACAGCCCTCCATGTGCTCGCCAGAGGTAGCCTAATTGCCATTAGGTACCAAGATGAGATCCTCAGACCCCTTGTGAGACCATATGCTGGTGTGGTTGGCCCTGGGTTCCTCCTAATGCAAGACAATGCTAGACCTCATGTGGCTGGAGTGTGTCAGCAGTTCCTGCAAGATGAAGGCATTGATGCTGTGGACTGGCCCGCCCGTTCCCCAGACCTGAATCCAACTGAGCACATCTGGGACATCATGTCTCGCTCCATCCACCAACGCCACGCTGCACCACAGACTGTCCAGGAGTTGGCGGATGCTTTAGTCCAGGTCTGGGAGGAGATCCCTCAGGAGACCATCCGCCGCCTCATCAGGAGCATGCCTAGGCATTGTAAGGAGGTCATACAGGCACGTGGAGGCCACACACACACTACTGAGCCTCATTTGGACTTGTTTTAAGGACATTACATCAAAGATGGATCAGCCTGTAGTGTGTTTTTCCACTTTAATTTTGAGTGTGACTCCAAATCCAGACCTCCATGGGTTGATAAATTTGATTTCCACTGATAATTTTTGTGACTTTGTTGTCAGCACATTCAACTATGTAAAGAACAAAGTATTTAATAAGAATGTTTCATTCATTCAGATCTAGGATGTCTTATTTTTGTGTTCCCTTTATTTTTTTGAGCAGTGTATTATCAGTAGAGGTGCACTGAACCCACTTTTCCATGGCAACACGATCCCGGTACCTCAGCGGACGGTATTGGCCGAGATAAGTACCTATCTGATACCACAGCTTTTTTCTAGTAAATACACGTAAAAAAGATGTATGCCAAAAAATGTATGCTTTGTTAATTAGGCTACTGGAAACATACATAACGTACTGTTCCACCTCGGTTGTACATCTTTTTAGCATTTTTGAGGCATTTGCAGTTCACTATGTTTAGTGTAATTTTCCACTGAATGCTACATCTGCCTTTCAAAACTTTTGCTTTTTACAAAGATTGCAAATCGCTGTGCTACTATTTGGTTGTTTCGAGTATCACCCTCTGATGTTCTTACGCTGTTTATACTGGATAGGGTATGCACATGACCGTATGCTTAGACAAAAGTCTAATGAGGGCAGAATGAAAATGATTGGTTCAGAGAGAGAAACAATCAGATTGCAGAAGCAACTGGGACCAATATATATGATTGGTTTGTTTAACAGCTGACACAAGATCTGATTGGTTCTCTCTCTGAACCAGTAATTCTCACCTTAACTAACCTGATAAATGTAGCTTATAGTATGCAATGTCATATGGTCAAAATTGAAAGTTACAGTAAATGCCATTAGGGCCATTAAGGGGAATCCTTTGGTGTATTTGCATGAGCATGCAGATTTTGGACAGAAAAGGGACAACATTGTCTGCATGGAGATCATAGTGTTACAGAACAGGTGTCAGGTTCTCTTTGATGAACCGGATGGGCACATGGCCCACTGCCGACTGGCTGCTTTCCCCTTTGATTAAATCTAATCAAAGACAAACGATGGGTAGCAACTGCATACCGATTTTTAACACTACGGATTCGCATAAGAAGAAATTAAAGTGCACCAAAACAGTTCTCAAAAATGACTCGATACACCAACATCCCACCCCCCCCTCAAAAGTTACACATTTTGGTATGCATACAAACAACACATTCTTTGTCCAGCATCTACTGTGTGTCTAACCTTAAGACTGACTGAAATGTATGTCCGGGAAACAGTTTGTCCATTTTAAAATGTGTCGTTAGAAATCCTTATAATTACCCATCAAATCTCCCCGTTACTTCAGGAAGACTCGGGATTTAAAATTGACAAGATCACACCAATGAAGAAACACTGTGTTAGACCTGAATACAGTAATTGGTTCCCGTTTCTTTAAAAAGGTGTCAGGATACAGCAATTTAAGCTCCCGTTTCCAGTAACGCGTGCATTAAAAATGCAAGGGCAGAAAAATAAAAAAAAAAACTTGAAAGCCCTCTGCGCTGCTCCTTTCGTTGAGAAAAAGAACAAAAAACCTTTTTTAAATAATTTTATTTCGCTTTTTAATGGATCTTTACAACCAAGAATCAAACCTTCCATGAGCCTAGCAAACTGACCTGTACACGTAGATGCTTTGGGCAGGATTGCTAACACACACACTGTTTAAATAATCCAATGATCAGTTACCTAGCTAAGCAAACACTTCAAACCAGTCTCAACAGAGAACAATGAATGGGACGGGGGCGTACAATATGTTCCCTTTGCATTTCCTATTACCTTCATTGTTATACAAAAGTACAGTGAAATCTTATTTACAGAGATCCACACAAGTCAGGAAGTCTGGTTTAACAAATCAAGTTTGACAGAAGCTGGGGATGAACGGGGGCGTGGGGAGTTAAAAAAAAATGACCAATCAAATTTGAATATAGGAAATGTTCTGAATTAAACATGAGAATATGGAGAAAGACCTTTGTTTTGTTTTTCTTTCTATAAGCGGTGCACGGCTTTGTTAATACTAAGCAGGTGTTACACATTTCATCTGGGGGTGGGGTGGGGTGGGGTGGGGGGTGATTTATGAAACACTCAAGTTGATTTTTCATGACACGATTGTTAGCAAAAACATTCCCATGTCAGGGCACGGGGCGAAAAGGACCACCTTCTCCATGTTTTCCTGTAATTTCACTCTGGGCGAGAGGTTAATATCAATTTGCCGTCAGAGCAGCATGTGCCCATGGTTCTAAAAGGAGAACCAAAACACAGCCAGGAGGTCCAGCGTCACACCACCATGGGGAACTTTCAGCAGACAAACAGCGAAACTTTCATATTTATATAAAAAAAGCCCATCTTTGAGCTGAACCCATTTCGGGACGTTACTCGGAAGATTTGACGCACACTAAAGTACAGTCTTTACTGCAAAGGGCTGGACCATCGGGAAGAAGCTCAGGGTGTCGTTCTTGGTTGTAAGGTGTGGCTAACGGAGACGGCCGTCGTCAGTGTGAATCACGGGTGGGAAGAGCGAAAACGACTCATGGCGAAGAAGCAGCAACCTGGACTCCATTAGAACTGGCCTGGAAGTGAATCATTTTAGCGTTTCGACAAGGAGAAACACCATAAAACAGGTGAGAAACTCTTAGCAGTCACACATAACACACAGATCTAACACAGATCAATCACACAGGACAGTGGTAATCAAATGGTCAAGAAAAAGCCGCATCCCCAGCCGTTTTAAAACAGTAGTGTGCAGACTAGGTAAACAGTTGCAGAACTTACTGGACATCTGCATATCTAATTAAACCCCCGACAATCCGCTAATTTACTCCACATGACCAAGATGCAGGCAGGTTCCTCCCCCTGATGACTACATTTCCAAGAACGCACTGCAAGGGCTGGTGCCAGGTGGAGCGCACAGGGAGACAGGCAAGTGTCACAGATCACGGCTGAACGCAGCCGGGATGACGCCTCACACACCCATTCCGACTACTTAGGACAGATTAAAGATACTGCCATGTTTCCCAGACAGGAAGTGACTCACTTTCAGGTGTCCTGGGATAAAAATGGGAAGGACTGGTGAACAGATTTACATCCCAACAAAATGGGAGTGGCCTCAGCAGAGATGGGAGGGCCGCAAGTCCACATGCAGATACCGCAGAGGCTGCGTTATGAATCACAGCTGGTCTGAAAACAGGACTCGCCTCATCAAAAAGGTGAGGGGTTCAGAGGCCAGAAGTGGTCAGAGGGGAACTGACAATCCCACAGTCATAGGTCCCGGTGTAAGAACAGTTCCTTCCAAATCCACGTGCAAGTTCATACGGCGGCTGGTTTAGGTCCCCGTGCCGAGTGAGGTTAGCAGTCCTTGTTGCCAAAGTGATATGAAACATTTTAAAACCGTGTGCAGTCATCTCCAACACATCAGGGAGCGTGTGTAGAGTGCGATGCGGAGTGCTGACGCAGCAGCGGGCGTGCGTGGCGTACGCGGTCTTTGACGTCGGGCCAGTCTCAAAGGAAAAGCATTCACAGAGAATTGGGGGGGGGGGGGCTTTTCAATCCAACCTGGAGCCACAAATCACAGACTCAATCCCATTTAAGGCCACAGTGTCCAACAGGAGACCGACAGCAAGATGAACCCCCCACCCCCTGGTGGCTGGGAGGGAACTCCAGCCCCCATCACCCTCTTGGTGGGGGGTAGGGGTGATCACCCCACAGAAGAGTGGGGGGTGTGAACAAGCATTGGGAAGGGGAAAAAAAAAAAAAAATTATCACTACCCTGGATTCCTCAAGGACCGGACTGAGATCCAGCAGTGACAGTGTGTCAGTTACAAAGGTCCTCACAAAGATGTTCTTAGCCGTGTCAGGGCTATCCTGGGTTACCCTCGGGGGTATCCTGGGTTACCCTCGGGGGTATCCTGGGTTACCCTCGGGTTACCAGAATGGCGGCAACGGAAGGGGTGAGAAATAATCCAGATTTGCATCAGACTTTTATAGGGGGGAAAAAAAACTATATGGCATGAACTATACAAATTTATACAATTAATTACCATTGCAAGGACTGTACTAAATTCTTCATATACAGTATTGTGATTCTTCACTATACATCCACATCATGATATTCCGTAGGCCGGTCTATACAGAAAGCCTGAATGAAAAGATTCAGGCAGGACGGAGTTCTCATGAGCCTTTATTACTATATAGCTTTATTATTCCCCATTTACAAGAACAGGAAGCATAAGTGCTTTTCCTATGAGGTTTTTTTTTTTTATATCGGGGTTAGGAGGGAGTCGGCCTGTGGTGAGACGGCATTTCATACGCTGATTTCCTCCGACTTCCAATTCTAGTCTGGGATGGGAGGGGGGTGGAAAATAAAGTGGTGAAAAAAAGTACCCCACTTTGCCAAAATCAAGGCAAAAAAAGGAGAGAAAAAAAAAAAAAAGACTCCGAAGAGCAAATCCAGTAGCATAGAAGCATAGAACTGCAGGACTATCAGTTGATCTGTTGGCCTGAACTCCAGTGTACAGTGGAAAAAGGGGAGGGAAAAAAGTGGGGTGGTGGAGGAGTGCGGAAATGAGGGTCTTTGGGATGTAGTGGATGGGACTTGAGGGGAGATCAGAAGCTGTCCAGCCAAGTGCCAAGTCCTCGTTCTACAAGTGTACGGTTCACAGACACCAGCTGAAAGAAATGGAACAGAAGAAACAGACCATGACCAGTGCACACGTCTTGCCACTGTGACATCAGAAGCTCTCTAAACACACCAAAAATGCCCCTCCATTCTGCAGGATAGCCGTCATCACTGTACCGAAGCTCCCCCATCTTTATCAAGCCCACACACAGTGAGGTGCACGGACCAAAGACATCATTAGCAAAAAGCCTGTCTCTAGAAGCAGGTCGTACAGACCACGGGACCAGGAGCGATGACTCACCTCATCACCAACCATGTTCCACATCTGGATTAAAGGCAGGCCGGTGTTGCTGTCATAGCTCGTCACCTACAGGGGGAGCAGATGAAGTTAAAAGGCAAGACACCACTAGCAATTTCACCAAAATAAGTGGCTCTTATGTCTGCTTTGCATGTCTCTGATCTACAGATGTTTTATGGTTCTGTCACTCAGGAGGTTTCTTTGATATAACAAAGGATTCCCCACATTTCTGAAGCCCTCTGGAGGATCCACGCTGAAATAGCGACTCCAGCTCTATTAAACCTCTTATTGGCTTACCTGCGCCAGTAATGCTACCCCCCTGGTGATCTCCTCCAAGGCCGCGCTGGCCTCTGCTGAAAATCGATCCGCTCCTAGGAACGCGGAGGTGCATATTTACGGAGGTGATTACAGAGACGACCTCCATGTTACCGGTTGTCCATCTTCTCACATAAGGGACTCCCCCCAAATGGAGCGGCCCAGCGTAACCGACAATGGGTGATGATGCGTACCTGGGAGGGGCGCCAGGTTGTCCAGTAAAACTTCAGTCCCTTGGAACGGTAATGTTACAAAGTCCGATCTGTAACGGTAATGAAATCCAACAGTCACCAGAAAACTTTCCATCAGCCATTAATAAATCTGTTACCGTTACATAACCATGGTTACTACATCAACCTACTGGTTTACAGTGTCCTGATAAAACAAACAGGAGCCCTGCGCATGTGCTTGAAAAATATCACACCTAAAGACAAATATTTAAGGAATAAACATCAGTTTATCTCCTTAAAAGCTTCAGCAGTTTACTAGTTGAGCCTATCAAACCTCTAACAGTACAAGGTGAATGCACGCAAAGTTACATATACACAACTCAGTAAATACGAACGATACTTATCATGCACGAGTGTAAACACGGCCAACCTTATCTGCCTCAGGGTCTCAATCTTCACTCGGTCATATCCCCCGTAGTCGACGTATCGGATCTCCACTTCGTTGGAGTCCTTGCAGTAGGCGATGACTTGCGCTCTCCACCAAGCTCCCTCCCCAGCGGGGGCCGCGCAAATGACGCCCACTATAGCACGGGGGGGTAAGTAATGATGGTGGGGGGAGGGGGGGGGGATGTTGTTCCAGAGCCCCAATTATCTTTATTTATAGCAGCATTTTATGCGGCAGGTAGAGCCCCCCCATTGATGACTCTCACTCACCACCAAACCCTTACATGCACCTCTCCATGTGTTGGTCGGTAGGCATGTAACAATACGTCATGACAAATTGCAATGCAAAATGTATGACAGTTCAAAATCGCAAAATTAAAAAAAAAAGTAAAACTATGCAATATCTCATTAGGATATGTGATTTTTCTAGGTGTAATTACGTTGCTTAGACAGCAGAAGGCGCAATGTTTAGCCTGCCCCCCCAATTACCAATTACTAATTACTGTAGGGGTGGCCAATCATATCCAGAAAGGGCTGCTGGGTATGCAGGTTTTCGCTGCGACTCCCTAATTAGATTACTAATTGGAGGACTGAAGAATCCTCACACCTGGGTTTGAGCAGCGGCTGCCCTAAAACCGGCAGACACACCGGCTCGCTGAGGATAAGTGATTTGAAAATATTGTTACTGAATCGAGAACAATAGCGTGAATTGCAAAAAATCGTGAATGGGGTGAATCGTCACATGCCCAGTGGTGGAGGGTTACCTTCTACCGGGGACGGCAGGGTGGGGGTGCCTGGCTGCGAGTAGCAAAGGAACATCTGCTGGTCCAGGCTGCGCAGGGCATGGTATGTGGGGTGCGTGTGCTGCTGCACGAAGATGTGGCCCGCCGACACGATGTTAACGACAATGACCTCCACCGTCACCCCGTTAGGAAGCATGAGCTGGGAGAGAGAGAGAGAGAGCTCAGAGTGATATCCGTCACCGGCCAGCGCGTATGGGGCTGCCGGCGGCGCGCGGGTCCACGGCACTCACCCAGGACGTCATGGGCAGCGAGGGCAAGCCGAGGGGCAGAGGGGGAGGGGCGTACAGGTTGGTCAGGTCCAGGTCTTTGAACTTCTTGCCAATCAGTGTGAGCGCTTTGTCCACCTGTTGCTGTGTGCCTGGGAGGGGGGGTGCACACAGACCTTGAGCAGTCTGCTGTCTCACCAACCACCCAGCATGCACTGCTAGACGGTATTCGCTTCCAAAGTAAACAGGGACTCACCCTCTATGTGACAGATCTGAAACTCCTGAGTGTAAGGGAGTGTGGAAACGTAGATCTTTGCACCGGAGGTCTGCTTCAGGAAGCTTACGTATCTCCCCTGCTTTCCGATTAATCGCCCAACAAGGTGCTATACAAAGCAAAAAGCAGGGAAGCTAGGTAGGTATCTAGCTAGCTAGGTACTTGAAAGGTGGCACATCAGTGTCTATGGCTCTCTCATGGGAAGAACTAGAATCAGTTGATAGATCATACAGAGATAGGAATCAGATAATTCATAAAACAAGCAAATAAACAGAGGTGTCTAGTAAAAAATAATGCGTTACAATATGCATAAAAAGCTTAAAACAAGGCATACATCAACTGCATTTGTGATCAATTCAAAAACCATTCTGGGCGACCCATTATTAAAAACACCTTGGAATGCAGAATCGTTGTCTAAAGGTGATTATAGAGGCGACCTCCTGTAAGGAGCACAGTCTAATAAAATATGCATTATCAGAGCAGCAAAAAAGTAAATCAGGTTTCAGAAAGATGGGCATTAAGCCGAAATGCGATTGGATGGTGTACAGGCTCACATGGGCTCGGGCAGAGAGCTCACCTTCGGCACCTCGATTTCCCAGATGATGAGCTCTGTGGTCTGGCTCCCTGAGCCATGGTGCCCGTCTGCCACAGCCAGGGTACAGCCGCTGTCCACAGAGTCCATACTGTTGACGTCCGAACCTGGGCGGCGATGGCGGCACACGCATTAGCCACACGCGGTGCCGAGACGTGCCCCGAGGCGGCCACAGGGAGATCACATGACATCCGGGAAGGTCAAAGGTCAGTCTCATCTCCCCACACCGTGCCAACCTAACAACCACACACGGCTTGGGAATAATGGCCCTGTGTGGATGAAGTGATCATCTTCCATGCCACGCTGGCCTGCCTGATTTCAGATTCCACCCCCCCCAGGGAGGCAGTTCAATGATTACCAGACCATTACCGGCCACATCCTGGGCCCACACATGCCCTGAATGGTGACAAGCTCCTTTTCATGTTCTAACTCAGCACGCTTTAAGCTTAGACAGGCAAACCTGTAGCAGTCTCCAACTGCCTGATTGGCTGAGTCAATGGACAAAGAAACCCGACCTAAACTGACCCGTGGACTCGTGACCCGGACATTTGGCCTCTACCTGCATACTCACCCCCCACCCCCCCTCAGGAAAAACTCTATAAACCTCCTGTAATCTGACAGTCGCAAACCTAGACCCTCTAGGCAAAAGGCAGAAGTTTACAAACTTGGGTGGTTGGATATTTAGCAGCAGTCTAATGGCACGCATGGTTTTTTGCACATGTAGCCCCAGGGTAGGCGATTTACGCACTTAAGAGCCGCACTGAGCGACGCCTCAGCGCACAACAGTCAGATCTGCGAGGCGTAACAGCACAGCGGTCCTACCGGCTGCGCATCCCGCAAAGCCTTCTCCACATTCACTCAATCGCGACTTTCCCCCCCACAGATCTCGAAAACAGGGCCATCCGACTAGCCTACCCGTTAAACCAACATACTACGAAGTATTCCGAAGCATGTAACACAAAATAAACTAAAATGTTAAACGGAAATGTGACTCACCACCCGACTGGTCCGCCTCCGTCTCAATCACATGACTCCCATTCCGCAAATCCGAATCGTTCAGGCTCTTCTCCTCATGCGCAGCGGGAAGAGGTGCCATCCTCTCCGGGACCCACCCACAGGCGCCCAAGAGACGCCGCGGGTCCTCCGTGCCATCAGGCCCGGCACAGACAGGCCCGGCACAGACAGGCCCGGCGCCGTGTAGGGCGTCCTCGCTGCCTATGCCGTCCTCCGACTGGCAGGTGCTGCAACCGGAATCCTCCGCGTGGGCAACGGCCTCCTCCGCCTGGAGCTTGGCTAGGCCGGGGGGTGTGGCCTCTCGAATCGGGGCGGGACAGACACTTTCCGGCCCGTTCTCTGCTCTCGTCCAGCCGTGGTCACTCTCGGGCGTCTGCCACAGCAGGCAGCCATTCAGCTCGGCAGCGCCCTCCTCCTGCTCCCTCCTCGGCCCCGCCAGGGCACCCTCGCCCGTTTCGGCCTCCGTGTGGTTCGCGGCGGAGTGCTCCCCCAGAGACGGGTGTAGAGCCTCGACGGGTGTCAAGCCGCCGTCCCTCATGGCCTCCTGTGCCGCGAACGGGCAGCCGTTGGACACGGGGGTGCTGCTGCTGGGCTCCGACGGCCTGCCGGATGCCTCGTCCCGCGCCGCCTCTGTCAGCACCTCCCTCGCGGCCGCCGAGATGACGCCGGTGACGAGACCCGCGGCCAGGCGCTCGATGTCTTCGGCAGGCGGCCCATTCTCCTGCGGTTCCTCGGCGCCCGCCGCAGAGGGGTAGGGTGACAGGGTGTGACAGGGGGCAGGACTCAGAGCCACTACAATGGGCTCAGGGCAGAGCGCGAGCTGCCGGCTCGACCCGCAGGCCTGCTCTTCGGCCACGGGAGGGTCCTCTTTGATGGCGTCCGACTGCATGCTCTCCACAAAAGGCACTGTGGTTTTGTCAGCTGCCACCTCACCCTCCGGTTCCGGTCGCACTGCGTTGGGCAGCTCTGCCGGCAGTGCCGCTGCCACTCCTTCCTCTGTGCCGGGAGCAGGCTTCCCACAGGCGGCTGGGCTGCTCGTCTGGACGCTCGCCGCGTTCTCCTCTGGTCCCTTGGACGCCCCGATCTCTTCCGCCACCTTCAGCGGGAGCGGGGGCGTTGCCACAGCCGTCACAGCTTCCACGCGGCTGGTTTCCCGGTTGGTTGCGTCGTCGAGCTGCAGACTGGCTGCGGCCGTGCGACTGTCCACAGGTTCCACAGACTGAGCTGGGCTGGGTGTCTTGGAAACCGTTGGCATGTGTACCTGTGCCAACACCTGCTGCTCTGTCGGTTTCTCCCCGTTAACTTTCTGTCCTTCTCTATCAGACCTGTAGGGGGCGCCAGCTATGGCTGCAGAGTGATGTTTCTCCACCAGGCCATTGCTGCCTTCGCTGGGGGAGACGTGCAGATCCATGGTCATCCCCTCTGCACCATCGTGGCCGGCAAGCCGGCCTTTCTTTCGAGAAGTGTACCACCACCATCCTCCTAACAGCGCTAGTACACCGGGTACGGTGTACGGGACTAAGGAGCGGAACCGGAGCGGCATCTCCTCTGGACCCTAACAGCTACACCTAGGGAAGAACAACACACAAAAAAAGGTTAGGGAAACAAAACGATAACCACCCTCAGAATTCCCGCATCCCCAAAAGCCTTCCCCGAGTGACACTGCCTCTCAGGACAGACACATGGTCTCCCATTCCCGGGAGTTACATTAGGACAGTGGCTTTACGGGAATCTTAACAGAGTATCCAGCTGCAAGGCAGAGCATCAGGCTACTGAGCTCATGGCGCATGGCGGGACAGAGCAAATTTCGAATGCGATTAAGACCAAAATATTCAGTGCACTGCAGCCCACGGGAACGACGACCGTGTGTTACAGCGTGCAAGGCATAGTGGTGTCGTAAAAGCCCAACGTCTGAACAATCGGACATTGACTATGCGGGGCTCCTGATGCTCGACCTCAGAAACACAAGCGGCTCTGAGGTTTATGGGATTTCCCCAAGAGCCAGCACAACTACAGACTGTTCTTGTCTGCCGCGTCTCTCTCTCTCTCTCTCTCTCTCAAGAAAATACATCCCCGCAGAAACAGAAGAAAAATCTCCACACGAAAACACATCTAGCATGGTTTATAAAAACAAGAGCTTGCCAGTTCACAATCAAAGCACGCCTGGCATGCTGTATCATTGAATGATTGAAGCAGGCACAATAATTACTCCTTAAAGGGCAAGAGTCCTTAAAGAACAATACATTCCCCAGCTTTAAATCTAAATCCAAATTGAGGAGTCAGACTTTACAGAATGAGGGGTAGGGGGCAGGCACACAGATCCCAAGATAGGATAAAGGTAAACATTCATCCTAAAGTCCCCATCAGGCTGACTGCAAAAGCCCAGGGATAATATTTAACTCACAGGGCTTCCTGACGTACATACAGGCTGGGCGGGAGTTGCAGGTTGTTCCAAGTTTATATAAGGAAGAGGAGACATGCCTTTCCTTAACAGAAACAGAGAAGCCAGCCCATGACAGGGAGCAATGCATCATGGGTGTAACCCGGGCCTGCTACAATCAGAGGGGGGAGGGCTCAGCTGCCTTCGCCCTTCAAGACCAGCGACCATTTCTGTGCAGGCCCGGAAGTGAGGCAACCACGTGGACTCAGACCCCCATGCAGTTACGGTGCAGCTGCGTTCCCCTGTGAGCATTCGCTGCAGTTGCGGTGCTGCTGCGTGCTGAGGTAAGGCGAAGAGGGATACAGTCATCCACAAAGCACAGAATTGCATTCTACCAGAGCAGGACTTATGCAAGACGGCTACCATGGTATATTAGACAACTAAAAAACCAAGGTTACGATACACTGCAGTGTTAATGAAGATACATGCAAAAATACCCGTTTTTAATTAAACAGTAGGAGAGTCATAAAACGTTATGAACATTTCTCATATTTTTGCATAACAAAATAGGATATGAACTATATTTTTGAGGAACAGGTGTACTCTCAATACAAACATTTAAGGTGAATATCTAGAAGCAGAGCATTGTACAGTGCTCTTACTATAAAAATCTGTAAATTCAAAGCAACTCAACTGTATCAGTATTCCAAAAAGTTATTAATACAATGAAATTTACACTCACTGGAAAGACTCTGGATGCAAACATAGGTTTCTATATGTAACAAGGTTTATAAACTTAACATGTTTGTTTCTATTGCCTATAATTGATTTTAACAGACATGGAGACCAACAGACTGAAAAAAAAATGTATCAATGATCTCCCAGTACCCGCCCCCCCCAAAAAGCACATATTACATGCCGCAGAACACCTTTGGTCCTCACAAGTAGCAAAACCTGTACACACACACACACAAACAGGAACAAAGGAGATGCAATTACTGAGATTCAGCACTGCAGAAGGCCTACACGGAGTGACACCAGATTAACAGCAGACTGCGCCCATCGAGAAAAATGCGGCCCTGTGCAACCATGTGCCTTAACAGCGTTCTGTCACCAGCTGCCTGCACAACAGAACAGGAAATGTCAGGCAAACCCTGTGCACCCTCCTACCCCTAGCTGATGCCATGTGGCAGAGATTCCAGGGTCAGGGAATGGTGTCTATACCTCTACCCAAGGTGACAGGTTCCCCTTTTGGTAGAACAGAGGACACAACAGCACAAATCCATAACCACCGCATAGCACAAAACCGTAACACTTTCAGATTGTGCCGACTAGGTGTCTGACCAACCTTTTTAACATGTTGGCTAAATTAAAGGACAGTCAAAAACTTTTAACTGCTCAACGAACATAAAAATGCCACTTTGAAATATCTAATCCGGTACTTTGGAAAATAAACTCAAATTATTCATTGAGCCAGGAGTATTGAGGGAAGTGTGACCATTTGAAAGGGAGCATGACTGAGTGATGAGGACACAGGACAGCCAATCAGGACGCGCGGAAGCCAGCGTAAGCCCTCCTCCAAGAGGAACATGAACCAATAGCAAACCACACTGCCAGCAACTCCTGTGTGAGTTTATTGGTAAAATTGTTAAAAATTGCATACAGGTGGACAGGCACGTATATAAACTTGCATTTCAATTTTAGCTGGGGGGGGGGCAAAATCTACTTGTCTTTGAAGAAAGGTGACACAGGACCAACTGAGTGCGTTTCCATTATTAAACACCCGCTTTAAATTCAGGTGTGAAACTAAATGAAACAAGACCCCTGGTAGGTATTCTGCGCTTCTATATCACCAAGTAATTAGGCGTACATCTCACTCGTCTCCAAAAATAAGAAACCCCCCAACAGCCACGCATCCTTCGTAAACCTTCCTAAAAGACGGACAGAGATAGAAATCGATTAGCCGAAGACGACAAAATTAATATTTTTCAGTTAATCACGTACAGCCTTCACTATATTGGCGGCTACGGGGTCAGATTAAAAAAAAATCAAATATTCCACTCACCGCAACTACGAGTTAGCGCGAGGAGCACGGCGTGCGCTACCGGCCTAACGTCACAAACGCCGCCGTGACGTCACGAAGCCGGGCGATTCCGATTGGCCAGGCAAGGAGCGTGGGCCAAACGCTAAAGCGTGCAGAAAAGCTCGACGCGTTCAGTCACCAAAACTACAAGCCGAACCGCATCCCCCCCCAAAAAGGGCAGCGACGGGGTGCGCGCTCCGCCCGGCCCGCAGCCGCCACGGCAGGGCTGATAGTAAAAATGACCCGCAGCCACTCGCCCTTACAATTAAAGGGCCGGCAGCGTTAAAAGTGACGAAGCGCCCTGGGAAGGCAAGGAGGGAGGGGGGTCCGCCAACAATAAGGAGACAGAGGGGGGTCAATCTGCTGGGGTCCCCCCCAAACGCAGCAGGCCGTCCGCTCGCGGAAGGAGGGGGCGCGGCGGCGCGGAGAGAGTCGCCCGTACGACCTTGGAGCCCGATAAGGGAAAGGGTCAAACTCCGTACCTGGCCGACACGCCGCCGGGGTCCGGGAGGCGCACAAAGCGGCCCCCAGCGGCGCCCCCGTTCCCCGGCCGGCCACATTAAGTATGAATGCACAATGGGGGAGGCACGGCGGACACGCTCGCCCGGGCGAGGCGCTGCTTATGTTCCGGGCGACGAAACACACCCCGGTGCGTGGGAAAGCGGAGAGCCCCGCGCCCCCTTCCGAAGGAGGGACGGGACCCGAGCGGTCCGCCCGGGCAGCCAGCCCCCGAACCCCCCCCCGCCATGCCTGGGATTACCGGGCCGGTGTGCAGGCACGTCCCGCAGCGCGCCGCGCACGAAGGACACGCGTCGGGGAGCACACGGTCAAGCCCGCGGCCGCCGGAGCGCCCGTAACCCGCACAGCCGCCTTACGGCGGGCGGTAGGCCGCAGCGCCGGGCGACCGGCGGCACAGGGGGGATTAAAACAAGCGACGGTGCGACAGCGGTGCCAAGCCGGCGGAGATTTACTGTGCGGGGAGCCTGGCGTTCCGGCGGGACGATCGGCGGCGGGACACCCCAGCCGCGCGGCGGGCTCCGATCCGGCTCACGGTCGCACCTCTGCGGCGCAGCGCGGCTCGCACACCGAAAGAAAGTGACAATTCATCCCCGCCGCTTGCGGCGTGCAACCGCGACACGCATGCGGCGGCGAAGCGTGCGCCTACACGGCCGGCCGCGGTCCATAAGCGGCGACACCGCCGTCCGGTCCGCACGCAGCCGGGGGGGGGCCGCACATCACCACAAGCGCTTAATAAATTTAAAAAATCGCGTAACCGCCGCGAGGTCCGTCACCCCCACGCCGGCCTGGGACTCACCTGAGGTATCGAGTTAAATAACGGACGCGGAATGGGCGCCGCGCCCCCCCCAGGTCTCACAGAACAGTTTTCTTCTTTTAAAAACTCTCGCGGCCGTTTCGCCGCGGCGCCCGGCAACCGCACGCGCCGCCGCCGCCGCAGCGCGAGGAGCCCCGTTAAAACAGCCCGGCATCGGGCTCCGCGCTGCGCGAGACGTCGACCGGGGCACGCGAGACGAAGCGAGCGCACTTACCGTCGCGAGTGGTATTCCGCACCGCCACCGTGAATAGGTGCACGTTAATCTACGTTTTCTGGGCCCCAGCGCAATCCTTAGGCGTCCCCCCCTCTCCTCTTGTATGCACGGCTCTCCTCCCCACGTGTTGACCGTCCGAACACTAGACTCTAAAAACAGACTCCAACAGCTGATCAAACATCGCGATAATTGAAGGAC
This sequence comes from Petrocephalus sullivani, assembly GCA_026780845.1. Lineage (NCBI taxonomy): Eukaryota > Metazoa > Chordata > Actinopteri > Osteoglossiformes > Mormyridae > Petrocephalus > Petrocephalus sullivani. Next base: position 1,642,240 of record JAODKM010000094.1, on the reverse strand, counting down.
GGGACGAGGCCCGTCGCCTCTCGCGTAGACGGTCGCGGGCGCAGTTGCGGCGCAACACTCGGCTCGCGCAGCGACGAGGCCACGAGAAACTGCGCGCACATGTGGCCATTTTGGCTCAACCTCTACCCAAAGTCAGGTGTCCTTTCCAGTCACGATGGGCGCGACTACAGCCGTCCTCTTACTTTTGATTGGATTGGAATAAAACCGAAAACCTAAGAAATAATGTAATTTCCTGTGTGCAACGTCTATTAATGACAGCAGCACACAGTTAAACTGTTCTTTGGTAAGTCCTTTAAATAACTGATATATTCAGCGTGAATAAATACGCCTCTATGCATCCTAAGTACGTGGAGATGGTAAAGCTGATATCCAGCGTTGTATGCAAAATGAATAGGTTAATGATGCAAGGTCAACAGAAAAAAATGCAAATCCACATGAGAAGAGAAAAAAAAAACTTTTAGAAATACGTAGATAAAGCGAACGAATGAAGAGTACGAAAACAGCGTAATGTGACAGGATAAATTTACATTTTACTTCCAAAAAATACATACTGTACATATAGGGATGCAAATGACAAAATCATGAAGTGGGATTTTTTAAAAAGCAGTTTTCACAATATTCAAAGAGTATATCATCCAATTTTGACAGCAATTTCCCCTTGAGCTTGGGTTTGCCACTGAGCTTTGGACGAGATTCAGGTGAATTCCGATGGGAACATTAAATTGATCATACACAATGTGTTTAACACAGCAAATTCAAATACTTCATTTCACTTTTATTGTTTTTATTCACAATATTTTAATGACACGATGCAGTGGCAGCATGGAGAGAAAAGTTTTCAATACTAACACTAGATAATTCAATTTATATGTTATACATGTACAGCAACTAACTGCTTTACAAAAAAAGCAAAATAATACAATATCATCACATGTATTTACAGTGTAGTAAATATACCTTTGTCAAATTTTACACAAAAAAATATTTACAGAAGTGAAACGTACGGCATTTAAAAAAAAAGTGGCCAATCCTTAAAAGAGAAAAATTTGTTTTGCATAACCTTAAGACATGACTAACAAAGGCATTTTAACCTTACATACTAAACATCTGACTGCAGTTAGAGATCCACGGCCTGACACCCACCCTGTTAACCTTGCAATGACAGGCTACAAGAGGGCCTGCTCTTTTCTTGGTGTGTGTGTGTGTGTGTGTGTGTGTAGGGAGGGGGGAGGAATCAAACAGAACAATCCACCTGTCTGTAAATACTACATTTCTGCTTATCAACCAAAGCAGGACATGTCACAACACAGCATGGGTGAGCCACCGGGTAAGTGGACGGACACACTTACCCATGATTATGCTGTGCGTGCGCAACAAATCATTTTTATCCAGTGGGTTTTAAATCTCTCTCAGCACCAATAAAAAGCCACTACAATAGCAAACAAACAGAATGGTTCACAACTTCATTGTGCTACATGTAATGGCCCTTTTTAAAAAATGAGGATTTAATTCATTTTCATTTTCTGCATGTGGTGAATACAAGTCCCAGCATATTTTTATTTGAAACTATTCTTGGTGGTAGTTTTTTTTTTTTAAATGAGTAATTTGGTATGGGACAACACGAGATGGTTTGACAAAACCAAACAGAACAGAACATGACCAGTGACACCAGTATCCCAAACACTAATTCTGTGCCTCTACGGCGCGATGTGGAGGGGGCTTGGCCACTAGTTTCGAAAGCGAAAGGCAAAGAACTATCAGCAGGTGACCTTCGGGGTGCTCGGGGTGGAAACCTGACAAGCGAGCTTTTAAGCCTAAGACTAAGGTAAAAGTTTTGCCACCGCTCACAGACGCTCAAAGAAGAGTCACTGCAGACTATGGGGTGCATTCAAGACCACTGGGGGTCTGGCTTTCGGTCTGGTGGTCACTTTAAAAATACAATTAAAAAGCAGAAACCCAAAGCGGATAAAGCTGAAGGTTAATTTTCCTTTTAGACGTTTCATAAGTGGTTAGTCAGCTTATTTTGTGAGATATTGTAGTTTCTTCACTTTCGTTTCGTTAATACTACCTGCAGACCTGTAACACTTTTCATAGATTGCTGTGGACACCCTTATCGCTGCATCCTGAAAACTACAAAGGTTTCCCTTTATGTCCAACTGCATTCAAAAGATGTGTATTCTCACAATTCAAGTATGTAAAAGATGACGAAAGTAAACAAAATTGACCCAATGGACATTATTTCATGACCCCGCCCCCAGAATCTCTAATGCACACCACAAATACAACCAGAACACTCTGTGAAATTTAAATGCATGGATGGCGTAACACACCCCCCTCCCCCAAATGCAGTTACATCAGTGTTTCCCAACCCAGTCCTGGGGGAACACCGGACAGTCCACGTTTTTGCTTCCTCTCAGCTCCCAGCGCACCTGTACCAGGTATTCGGTGTTCCTGATTGGCTGGGAGCTGGGAAGGAACAAAAAGGTGGACTGTCCAGTGTTCCCCGAGGACTGGGTTGGGAAACACTGCCCTGTATTACTCCCTCTCCCTCCCTCCTTGTTCCCCGGAAAGGCACTCTGCTGTGATGCTAATTCAGCTGTGTCTGTCCTCTTATTCATAATTGACTTTTAAGAGGTGTCGTGGCGAGTTAACAATGTTCTTATCTTCAGTGCCAGTACCTGGTTTTGCATACATAATCTGCACGGTGGCATCTCTGGACCGTGTACGCCTGCCCTTCCTTTGATGTTTGCTGCATACGGATGGCTGGGAAACCTGCTTGCTCACGAGCCCTTCTGTGTGTTGCCGTTTCACAGGGCTCTCAACTGGGTCACACCTCAGATGCTACGTGTACCCTGCACTCGAGATGGGCCAGTGGGCAGTGACCCCTTTCTGCCAGCCATCACAGGTACCTGGCCTTGCACCCTGCCCGGACGTCTCTATGCCTTGTGGCTCCTGGGTTGGGCTCCAGGCCCTTCGCAGTTCTGTCCAGTATGATTGATTTGGAATGATGGACGTGTAAAATATATATCATACTAAATGGCAATGGCGCCCTCTCCCCCTTTCTGTGTGCCCTGGACAGCCATCATCGAGATGGACGCCAAGCGAGCGCCACAAGACAAGCTGATGTGCGTGGCCAAGTGCTGCAGGAAGGTGTTCCAGGGCCTGGCGTCGTCGGGCCATCAGCTGGCCGATGCCGACAGCTTCCTGTCGGGCCTGATCTTCGTGGTGCTGAAGGCCAACCCGCCACGCCTCTGTTCCAACATGCAGTACGTCATCCGCTTCGGCCTGGCCCACAGCGTCATGGCCGGAGAGAGCGGCTATTACTTCACCAACCTGGTACGTCGAGGTCCTCCCTGCTGGATTTCCCTTTCAGATGTCCTGCTGCTCCGTTGGCAGAGATGCATTCTAGGTAGCGTCTTGCATGAAGAAGCTCAAATTACCTGAGAGCAAATCAGGTCCGCTTGAATTAGATCATGAGACGCAACGTTTCAACACTGCTGCTTTGAACATGCGCATGTAGCTGAATTTCCGTGCTTTTATATAGCTGAATTCACTTTATTCCTGGTCATCTGAGTTATGGGTATTTGTATATATTGAGTCCATTTAACCAGTAGCTTCATGTTGTCCTTTTCAGTCCTGTGCTGTGGCTTTTATTGAGAAGCTTGATGGACCGGCGCTCAACTTAAGGCAGGAGGAGTTCGAGGCGTACATGCAGGGTCGGCCGCTGGCGCCGCGTGGCGTGAGGATGGAGAGCGAGGGCCGGCGGCAGGCGCAGGAGATGCGGGAGGAGCTGGAGAAGCTGCGGGGTCGGCAGGAGCAGGTCTGCAGCGGCGTCCGCACCATGCAGCAGCAACTGCAGCAGTGGGTTCTGGCCGTGCAGGAGCAAGTGGATGAAGTCACGTCCCGCTCGGCAAGAGCAGGCAAGCTCACCACTCTCCTGCCTCCAGATCAGCTTAATGTGGCCACATCCCCAACCAGTTCAGCAATAGTGGACAAATCCAGAACTCAACCTGTGCCGACTCAAGAGAATGAATTCAGAAACCAGTCAGATCCAGGGCAAGGGGAGAGCCACCAGACCTAATATGTTGACCGGACTGGTGAGCTTACTACTCAGAATCCCAACAATGTGGCTTCAGTGGACAGTAACCATTAGTAGCAGTTTGCACTTACTGCAACCTTCACTATTGAAGACCATTTAAATGTAACATTTAGGCCACTGTGAATCCAGGTTGTAATGAGTCTGTGGGCATTTTCATTAAGCTAGATGGCACAAAGCCATTAACACAGAAGGCCTATTAAACCGGAATATAAAAGACATCAGCTTCTCTGACTTGTTTGTTTGCTGCAGTTCATAGAACCTTAAAAACGTCTTTAAATACTTAGTGCCATAATTTCCTGTACATTTTGTGTCCAACTTAGCAGAGCTGTATGTGAAAATGCATGATTTATGAAGTCATGTCCGGCCCTCTGTTTACATTCATGTCCAGGATATTTTTCTTTATTTATTACCTGCTCCTGTGATTGTTAAGCATCCTCTCTGTGTTGGGTGTTTGGTTTTGGAGAATGTGCTGCTTTATTTAGAGGTCTGTCTGTATATTATACCCTGTATTAGCACTACTCTGTGAATCGGGACCAATGTTTTGTTTTCTTGCCACTATAGCTACGGGTTATACACAAAGCCGGTGCTGTTTTGCCATAATTCTGTGCATTATTGTTCACTTTAAATGGAATCTGTGCTGCCGGTGCACATCAGCTACTGCAGCTGGTACTCGACTGTTTTTTGACATGATAGGACACGGCGATTAAAGTGGATTAATTTTAAATGGTGCATATTTGTGAACTTTAGACCTTTTCATGTTTAAGAATGATGGTGACTTATGAAGAAGCTATTTCTCAGCCTTTTGTAGCACTACAGCACATGCCCTGGTTTGGGGGAAGACTCGCTTTAGGTATCACAAGACTAAAGGTAATGCTGGTCATTCTGAGATTGTCAGTTTGCATATGCAAATAAAGGTAAAAAAAATAAAAGCATGAAGATAATAAGGTAATGAAGAATTGTAATCATAGATATATTAATACATTGTATCACTGGTGAAATCTGGTACTTAGGTATTATATATTAACTAGCTTAAAATTTTGTAATATTGAAAATTTTTTATATAAAGGTGACCTTATAATTGTGGTATCAACTAAGAAACTGAATTTGTGAACGAAAACGTCCCCCTGTTTTCATGAAGTACTTTACTGTTGCACTCTGTGCAGCGGTATTTAAAAAAAACGTCTGTGTTTTGCAACTTGAATATAAAGGTTTCTTTATAAAAATGTAAATTAAAATGAATAAAGTAATATGGAAATAATTGCCGACAGCTTCTTGTTTGTGCGATATATTATTCGTTGCAAGTACAGTTGTACCACGGTATACGTCGTTTCGGCATACGTCAAACTCGACTTTACGTCGCTTGTCTGTAGTAATTGAAATAAGTAAATGATTTTAAGACAATAATAAACAGAATTTACTTGAATTAACATGGCCCACTTACGTTGATACAATACCAGACGACTGGAGGGGCTTGACGTAACGGTACGAAATAATTAATGTAGGCACTTTTATTACAGTAATATTTTGTTGTTCTGAATACGTGGTGAACATTGACTTTTAAAACTTTTATAATGAATTAAAGGTGCATTCATGTCACTAGAAATTACTACGTCTATTTATTATTCCGTTATAATGAGGCCAAGGGCGTAGATTTGCTCTGGACATTGGTGGGGACCTATGACTAAGTGGATTAAATTATTGGTGGGGACATT
>JAODKM010000094.1:1607851-1623450 GCA_026780845.1 Petrocephalus sullivani | reverse complement strand
CAAGAGTCACCAAAACAGAGCCTCATTAGCCAAGAGTCACCAAACAAAGCCTCATTAGCCAAGAGTCACCAAAACAGGGCCTCATAAGCAAAGAGTCACCAAAACAGAGCCTCATTAGCCAAGAGTCACCAAAACAGAGCATCATTAGCCAAGAGTTACCACAACAGAGCCTTATTTGAATACTCTCAACTAGGGCTGGGCGATCTCAGAACGCAATCTCCTATCGCGATCTTATGATGCATGTGCGAAACATTTGGCCAGACACCAGCTACTCGGTACAATACGGGCATTTGCTTACGCCCACAATTTGGTAAACAGATTATTAGTATGTCTAAAATATTACTAATCTGCATGAGCGTCAACAGGTCCGATTATTCGGGGCTGTAATCCTGAGTATTTAAACCCAGAATATTTCAGACAATCACCCTAAAAAAATCTTTTCGATAGCTAGAAACTGCCCTGGTAATCTATATAAATTCGGGATATCCTTATTTCAATAAACGTGCGGGAATTGAAACTGCAAAAAGTAGCAACATAACACAAACAACACATGGGTTACCAAAACAGTAGCACGTGGTGTGCAGCGCTAACCGGACTTAATAAACATAAGGGTACGCCGAATTTATGCAGATTGCTGACTTCTGGGCATCACAACAAGGATTTAATTAATATTTTAGGTGTACTAATGTGCTTGGCAAATTGTGGGCATAAGCAAAATGTTTCGCCCGTCACCTGAAGCCCTGGTGATTACCGCGCATGTGCCGAAAGATAGCCAGGAGATCGCGATCCGAGATCACCCAGCCCTACTCTCAACTCTGCCGGCTCCCTGCAAAGTCTACGGCCAGTGGATCAGAGAGACATGTATACCCTGGCAGATTCAGGGGGGCCCACACAATTCTTCAGATTGAACATGCTAACCCTGGTGGGGACCCATGGTAAAATTTTGCCAGGGAGCCCACATAATAGCTATGGTCATAATTATTGGTGTTGAGGGCCAAGAACACATGGGTTTGAGGAGTTCAGAAGCAACCAGGCCTCAAACGGCCCCATAAAGACCTGCAGGAACACACAGGTACACAGGTGGGGGTCGTTCCTACCTTGCTGAGGAGGGGCTGCAGCTTGGTCAGCGCTATCACTGTAGCCTCAATCAGCACCTGGCTGTTGTAATTATCTGGCCCTTTCAGGCAGCTCTCCAGGCCCTGCGGAGGAAACGGGTCGGAACGTCAGGCTGCCAGGGCCTCCGGAGCCGGCGCAGAGAGAGATTTAAGGTTAAAGCAGGGCTAAAAAGCCCAGGATGGCAGCGGAGGGAGCTCACAGTTACAAAAGTGATGAAATTCACAAAGCCACTAAAGCAGCTGTTAGCAATCCAGTGAGCGTGAATGGTCACAAAAAGAAATAACTACCATGATGACAGAACTTTTTTAATTTGTACTTCGCAAAACTGCTGCCTATTTTTTTTTTTAAACAGATCATTATATGCACAAATCCTCTGCTTTTTTAATGTTCTCCAGATGTCATTTCCTGTATGGATGTCCTTCCCTGATGTCACTTCCTGCTACTAATCCAGTCAATGGCCGGATTAGCATGAATTACGGCAGTTGCTGCCCAAACTGGGTGCACATCCAAAACCAGAACGGTCTCTCAGCTTCGCCCCTCAGTCTGATGTAAAAATTGCATGAAGGAAGCAGGTGTGGCTGGAGGGTCGGGTGTTCTGGGCGAATACGCACGCGGTCGATGCTGAGTAGGGGGCTGGCCTTGCTCAGGATGCGGATGATCTGCTTGATTTGACCGTGCGACACGCGCTTGCTGATACAGCCAAACACTACCAGGGCCCTCGGCTGCAGCGACGGATTGTACTGGAACGCAAACCTGTGTGGACGAGCAGAAGGAAGGGGCCTGAGCTAGAATAGCATGCTGCCTATAGAGTCTCCACAGGAGCTACTACTTATATCAAATGACAAGAAATCGATGCAGTCAATCAAAAGCTGTGGCAAAATGTAACTGGGGGGCTGCATATAAACGTGACAGAGACCATTTTCACGCTGCTGTGTGACATCACAAGGAGACGGCAAGGGCTTACTTTTGTGCAAGCTCTGTCCACTGGTCAAGCCACTTGCACGAAGGAATGTCCCTCATGCAGGCCTGGAGTACAGAAAATAAATCAGCCATATTCCTACCGCTCTTCTACAGACGCATACAGAGCAAAGTGGGATGGAAAACAATTTTGCCAGTCAGACAAGGGGAACCTTGTTTGACAGAGAACACTGAAGAAATAGGTCAGAGCCAAAGAATATAAAATTCCAGGTGTGTGTGTGTGTGTGTGTGTGTGTGTGTGTGAAATGCTGGATGTAGGCACTGGAAACGGCACATGGGCAAACTTCCTGAGAGCTCATTTAAATGCCACCGTGTTCCAGTATGTTCTCTAGAAGCCCATTTCTGCCTGACGCTTTAGCAAAGGCCCAACCTCCATGATCTCCAGCAGGGCCTCGGTGACCGTCTCCAGGGACGACAGGGCGAAGGTCTCCCGCTCGTAGGAGCCAGGGGAGAAGGAGCGGTCGCGGTAGCTTGACCGGAAGGCGATGACGGCAGCCGACTTCACCTTGCTGATGCCAAAGAGCAGGTAGAACTTGGGCAGGGAGAACTCGGTCAGACTCAGCCGCAGAACCTGCTTGGTTTCCTCTACGGAGGGACAAGGAAGGTAAAGTCAGAGGAGAGTGAGCTGAAGGAGTTTCTCACGGCAGAATGTCAGCCGAGCATCGAGGTGGTCAGCTTCACATGTTGCCCAGCACTCTTTGGTGATAGACTGACAGAGAGAGGGCGATGCGGTGGGGGTGGGCACACGGCGGCAGGGGCGCAGAGAGAGAGGGAGGGGAGCACAGAGTGAGGGAGAGAGAGAGAGACAGGCGAGCCAGGGAGAGCGGGAGGGTAAAGCCACAGGGTGAGTAGGGCTGTCGCGGTTACGTCGCGATGCAACTACGATTATAAAAAACAATTTGCATAAACGAATAAGCGATTCCCAATCTGGCTTTATGATGGGAAGATCCATTCATCATAACATCCGTCTAGTGCTTGACCTCCTTCACTATATACACTTAATAAAGGATAATGGCTTTATTTTGTTTCTTGTTTTTTATAAGGCATCCGATTCAGTTCTGCACCCATTTATTTTTCAGTGTTTAAGATTTTTGGGCTTTTGAGAGAGATTCAGGAGCATTATGTTTATTATATTATATCGGTTTGCAATGATGAAAGGGGCAGTTCAACAGCCATAACATCTTTTGAAAGAGGAGATAAGTCGGACACGTGTGTTAAACATAAGGACACGCAGAATTTATACTAACTTTTGGGCGCAATACGCATATATTTTATGCACTCAACTAATCTGCTTACCAAATTGTCGGCAAGAGTAATCATCCATATAGTACCGAATGGTACCGTATAGTACCGAATGGTACCAAAAAGCTGGCGTCCAGACAAATGTTTCACCCGTCAACTAAAGCCCTGGCGATTATTGCTCATACGTCATATGATTGCGATTCGATTACATGGCGACGTAATCGCGACGGCCCTAAGGGTGAGGGAGAGAGATAGGGAATGGGGCACGGGGGGGGGCAGGCAAAGTGAGAGAGAGGGGGAAAGGTCACAGAGTAAGGGGGGACACAGGGAGGCCACAGAGAGGGACAGAGGGGTAGTCAGAGAGAGTGAGCGAGAGACAGAGAGAGGCAGTAGAGAGAGACAATGAAAGGCTAGTAAAAATATGACAACACACGCATGCAGAGAGGGCAGCCTCACCGCTGAAGTTGAGCTGCGAGCAGGTGCAGAGTGAGTGGATGATGTTGATGACCAGACCGTGGGTGGAGGCGCGCAACGAGAGGGGGCCCGTGGCCACCAGCAGGGTGACCACGTGGAAGAGGTAGGGCAGGTGCGTGGCCACGTCCAGCGAGTTGTGGAAGGACAGCATGAGCATGTAGCGCGCCAGGATGGCGATGTCGTCCCACATCAGGTGCTGCACCAGCGTCGGCGTCGGCGACAGGCACGTCTTGTCGATGATCTTGCACATCCGGCTGATCACCTGGGAGGTCAGATCGGGAGCACACATCAGCAGACATCAGCAACCAGCAAAAAGTCTAGCCACCGATAACATTTACACCCCGCGGTGCATGTTCAGGCTTCACCACAACTCTCTATCATATAAAAAAGACAGATAAATATAACATACGAAACTATGCGACCAGTTGTCTTATTCGCTTGCTTTTTTTGATCCTACTAACCTTGCGGTACAGACGCTAAACATTCGAAATGTCTAAATATGTAGGCCAAGGACTATCGCACATCTTTGACAGGTCACATCTGGGGTTGGTTCTTTTGGCATGAACACTCAGACTGAAGGAACCTTTTCTAAAACGTCCATAAAAAGGAAAACAAACTTTTGTGTCCACAGAAGGTCCACAGAAGGGCCACACAAAAGTTTCTTCTCCCTGGCCACACTGCTGCCGGACCCCCTGACCCCCCTAACACCAACCACCAATTGGCACGGCACACATCAGCCACCGGTGACCCAACCTCTCCAAAGCATTCAGAGTAAAGAAACATACGGTACGATGCCATCACACAATAGCCATCACACGATGGCTACTCCAGTGTTCCTGACAACAGAGAGCTGCAAACCTGAGGACACGTGCAATTTCAGCACGGACCTGTGCAATCTTTGGCCAACGACTAACTGGCTCTTTCCGGAAAGATCCTCCAAGCCGGTGGGCTCACCTTGCTGGACACCAGCTTGACGTTGCCAGAAGCCAGTGCCACTGCCGTGTCGGCCATTACCTCGGCCTTGATGGAGCCAAGGCCTCCAGTGGCACTGGTTTTGATGAAGCTGTCCAGCACCACATCCAGGAGGTCTGTTATCTTTGGAGGAGGGGGGCATGCTTTTAGTACACTTTCAATTTTCTCAGAAAGAGAGAAAAGCAGAAAGATCACAGTGGGGACTTTCGGCCAATTTCATTTCGCTTCTTAGATTTACGCACAGATAAGACGCATTTAAAAGCACATTCACTGTGCACATCTGGGGTCCCCCAGGGACACACAAGCAGGTGCCAATCCACGGAGGTGTTACGATATGAAATTAGAACAGAAATTTCACTTCCCGTTGTACAGCTACGTAAGGGCCAAATTAGGCTCAAGGACATATTACAGGGGAAAAAAATGCTTCTGACGGGCTTTCAATCAACATCTACTGTGAGAACATGGAGTGTGACCCACCTGCCCCAGGCTACCCCAGATCTTAGCCTGGATGGATGGATACATCTGCTTCTCGTTGATGGTCATGGTGATGAGCTTGTCCAAGATGGCCGTCACCCGCTGTCGCTTAGCGTCGTCATTGTGCTTGCAGAACCTCACCAGGTTGAGCAGCCAAGGAGTCATGTACTCCAGGCAAAGGTGTTTCAGCTCAATACCTGCAGGGGGCACACAGGGTCAGCTATCGCACCCAGGGAGTCTTGGGAAGACCTTTGCGACCTCTGCCACCACACCATGGGAGCAGAAACAAGGCGATGAATCATTGACAGCGATTCACTTCTTGCAACAGTAGCTACTAAAGCACTAATTTAAACTATTACCCAGAAATGGTTTTGTTTTGCATCTTAAAAACATGATGTTATATCTATTTTGGGGATAACTTATGATCAAGACCGGAAAATCGATTCATCTGACAATGCGACAAGTCGATATGGAAGTTAGACCTAGACAAGTACAGGATGGAAAATCTCGGCGGCATACTGACTGGACTTGCTGAAGCCAGAGATGCACTCCTCCAGGAACTCCAGCGTGAGGTGGGGTTCATTAGCCGCCAACGTCTTGCTGATGGAGACGATGAAGAGCGTGTTGTTGGCGGGGATGCACAGGCCCGACGTCTCCAGCAGCTGGCCCTCGATCTTCAGGTTGAAGGTGCAGGTCAGGGCACAGAGCAGGTTGTAGGCTGCGGACCTGCAAGGAGTCACATCAAGTCAGTGTCAAGTCAAAGGGGCTTTGCTATACTATCCACATACAGGTGTACAGTGACGAGCAACAGTTCTCACCTAGAACCATGGTGCAACAGCACTGACAAGGAGGAGGATTTTCACAAAACTCAAAGTGCAAAACACAGGACAGGCCTACCATCTACCAGTGGTCTACAGGTGAAAAGAGCACCACCCACAGGACATGAAGAGCTCCTTAATGGTGACTGCCATGGCTCTAAGACATGACTGTTCATTGCCATACTGACCCACAACACTCAAGCAATAAGCCGAGGACACGGAAGTGCAGTAGGCGGCTGACCTTAGACTTGGATCGGAGCTGCCCAGGTTGAGGAGGGCGATGTTGAGCAGGGTGCCGGGCACGTCCTTGGGCCGAATCTTGGTATGCTGAGGGATAGAGTCCGGCTGCGAGAGTTCCCAGCGTGTGCGGATGTGGATAATGGACTGAACGATAGCCTCGCACTCCTGGTGCATGAAGGTTAGCGGCGTGCCCTGGTTGGCGATGGTCAGCGTGAACTGGTTCTCATCCACTAGGCAGATCTCTTCCACCTCAGACGCGTAGTAGATGTCATTGAGGAAGACGGACTGGCCCAGCACCCTGGTGCGTTCTGCCGAGGTCACTTGAACCGCAGTAGAACCCACCTGTGATACAGGAACCAGGAACAAGAAGCAGTTAGGCAGAAAACCCAACCTCACGAGAGGATGTCTGTTTGCTTGACAGGAATCACAGGAGGGGAACCACGGCAATCAGGCTGCAGTTTAATAGCTGCAAACGTAATAAGCCATTCATATTAAGGTTATATCATTGAAACAGTGTTAAAGTAGGGTATTCAAAGGTGAGGGAAATGGAACCCTTCATCATCAAAGTCCAGACTACACCTCCCAGAAACTCAGTGGTTCAGTGGTGTTCATAGGGGCAGGGCCACAGGGACACTGACCCCAGCCATAAGCTGACTGGCTGCTAGACTGCCCCCTCCCTGTCACTTGATTCAAAACATATTATTGGCCAGTGATAAAGATGGCCCCTTTGTATGAATCACGGCCCTTAATATGTCCCCCCAGCTTAAAAAGAAATCCTAGAATTGCCCCTGGGTGGGCTAGCGTGTCTCTGTCTGACTGCATCTGACATTGATTGCTGATATTTAAGTCAGCTGATTGTTAACAGATGTTACAGTAAACATAATCTTAATGCGTTGCATTTTCTAGCCATACATATATTGCACCATTTTTCACACCCAGTGCGGCCAATACAATCTAGCGTGGTCACAGCAGTACTTGTGCATTGACTGGAAGCTCAGCCTAGCTGTATTTATGCCTAACTGACATATAAACAAGGCAAATAGCACACTGAAAAACAGTCAGGCTGGTAAAGAGTCACTTTGGACAAAAGCATCAGCTCAATATGTACATGTAAATGTAGTTTCAGGCCTCACACTCACCTTAATGGAGACCTTTGTGTCTTTGTGGGCCAGCTTGAGGGCATTGTGGAACACCTTGAGATCTTCCTCCAAGGCCAGGGTGGCAGCAGGCAGCTTCTGCTGGTCGGGCTCCACGTGCTCGGCCAGGCGCGCCGGCGAGTCGATAAAGAGCAGCTTCTTGCTGCCCTTGAGGCCAGTGAGCAGCCGCTCGTGGTACTTGGTGTACTCGCGCACCCATGAGTTGCAGTTGTAGACGTAGACGGCGGCCACGTTCTCGTAGGCGAAGCCGGGGAAGACGACGAACCACTTGGACAGGAAGTCCGTCTTGAAGCGATTGCTGGGCCCAACGTGGGTCAGGTCCACCACGATCTCGTATGGTTTGGCATAGTAGGGCTTCAGTGTCAGCAGGACGTGGTAGATGAGCAGGTCGCCGTTGATTTGACCAGTCTTAAATCTGGGAGAGGGGCCAAACATCAGAAGAATTCAGTCACAATGTCTCAACCATTGTCCAATTCCATTCAGTGTCCCCGATCACGTTGCCCGAGACCAGAGGTTATGTTCGACTTTCTCGTCATAATCTATTATTACCTGTCGTTTTAATCTTCACTTTTAAATGATTAGAACATTTTATATAATTTTGATTCATTCTTATTTTTAAATAATTAATATACCAAAAACGTTTACAGATGCAAGCAAACAGGTATTCATTAATGCATTATATGTAACTGAGGTACAAAAATAATTCCATCTACTCAGTCTCTTTTCCGGGGACCTTAGTTAGTCAACTAATCAGCAAATTTAGGCCGAGGTCATGCACATAAGATCAAAGACAAGCCCAGACAACAGGCGATTAATATGCACACTTGTTACGACACGGACAGAGGTGCGAATTACTTAAAATCATGGTAGTTCGCTTCCTCCAGATTTTTCTGTCATTGTTAAAAGTATTCTATCAATGATGGAAAATATTCTGTTAATATGGCCTCCGGGTGTGACAGACGTGCCTGTGGGTGGAATTAAAACACCCCCAAATAAAGCCTGCACGTTGGGGGGGGGAGCGTGGGGACAGGAAGCCCGTTAGCCACGCCTGAGGACTCAAGCAGCAGTGCCTTGCGGGCCGTGTGGCTCTGCCTCAGCTTACCTTCAGAGCACACAGAGCAGAGCACAGCCGTCGCCACGCCAGCAGGCAGCTGCACCTCCCTGCCCACCTGAACTGACCGCGACCGGACCAGCCAGAGAAACCACATCCTATTCCCAGGTCACCCTGCAGGTGAGTGACCCTTTTTGAAACTCCCGCACATGGAGATCCCTGAGCGGGATCCTTAAATATTCATTCAGTCACGCGGCCACAGGTGTACCTGCTAGAGCAGTGCTTCCCAAACCAGTCCTCGAGGACCCTTACACACACCACATTTTTGCTCCCCTCAAACTCCCTGGGAACTGGGAGGGAGCAAAAATGTGGACCATCTGAGGGTCCCCGAGAAAACGCTATACTAGAGTGTAGATGCTGCAACAGTTCATTTTAGAGCCTGACCTTGTTACTATTTGAAATTATAACAAAAAAAAAAGACAACTTCTTATATGTTCAGCTGTGAAATTATGTTTGCCGCCTCACTGTTCCCATGCCTCTTAATTTTATTTTATTGGTATAAATGAAATATTTACCTACATCTCTTTAGAAGTGCTTTCAAGGCCCAAATCGGTGCTTTGATTTTATTTATTTTTTTAAATAAGCTTACAAATGCGATTATGAACTACACGGCTCTGACTAAACTGGAGATACATTTCGCAGTTCCATCACTACCCGTTTCATCTCTCGCTTCAGTGATTGCCACTGCTCAAAACCACATGGGGTTTTTACTTTAACTCAAGCACGCAACTGGCAACCTGTTAACCAAAGTAAGACATAACATATACATATAACCCCCCTTTTTAAGAAAATCTGTGGGTAGAAATGGCAAGGTAAAGATCGCCAGTCATGGTTGCTTGTGTAGGTGGTATAAATTGCATGTTCAATAAGTTTATCATACTGATGCAACTGTCCCCTGCGACCCCTCCCCCCACCCATGAATGCAGATTAGCTCATGCGAGGGACAATTTTAGTCCTTCAGCACTTCCTCTAGGGCTGGTGACCTTTTAATGATGATCATTTGCACGCAGATAAAGACTACCTTTCTCCTCTTCTTCATACCAGAGAAATGGGTCCATCCAAGTTCTACCTTGCAGTCGGCTTCATAGTGCTGATGGCTGAGCCACTGGACTTCACAGAGACATCTGCTACAAATGAGACCAATACAAACACCTCCACGGACAAACCTAGCAATCGATCCCAAACCAACACTGGCACATCCCAAACCAACACTGGCAAGATATCCACATCTTCTGCTTCAATCCAACCCACCTCAAGCAGCAGAGAGAAAATAACTACGACAGCTGACAGTTCCTTTTTCAATATCAGCGAGAAATTTGCGATGAGGGTGGGGGCCATCGTTCTTGTGAGCCTGCTGGTCTCCAATGTGGTGCTGTCCTGCTGCATCTGGAGCCTCAAACGACGCATATCCCACTGGCCCAGAACCGCGAACCCAACAAACGTGATAGAGGAAAGTGCTGCCGGCTGGGCTACTGGCGGCGCTGAAGGGCCAGTGGAGATGTCTGCGATCTACACCATGCCGGTTAAAACCACACCGGGTAACGGTGAAGAGGAAGGTAATGCAGGGGGTACCACTGCCAACGAGGCGGAGCCCGCCAACGGTGATGCCCAGGCCCCTGAGCAGGAGGAGGCCCTGCCTGCAGACCCCCCTGATGACGTAGCGGAGGTTCTCCTGGTCGTGTAGGACCCGTGGGGTATGCCTGACATAATCCACCGAAACGCAGCCAGCAGCCAGCCAGCGTTCATAACCCCTGCATTGTTTGTGCCCCTACATTAGTTTAAACTAGAGAGAAGATATAAGAGGAAGGAAACTTATTCTCACGACTGGTAATCTGCCTGCCGCGAGAAGCTTAAGCTGTTACTTATTATGCATATGCATTTCCCAAACCGGTCCTCGGGGACCCCACAGCCGGTCCATGTTTTTGCTCCCACCAAGCTCCCTGCCAGAAAGTCCACATTTCCCTCCCAAGGACTGGATTGGTAAAGACACAGACAGATTTGTGTCTGAGATATTTCAAGATACAAATACATATATTCATCATTATACTGTAAATGCAAAGTTATATAGAAGTGGATTTCATAACATGCCACATTAATTTTGATTTATATGTATGTAACATAAGTTATGCTTCTGCTAAGCTGTTACTTCATTGCTTTTATTTAAAGTGTGATACGAAAATTGTACTCTTTGCATTAAAAAAGTGATGTATCAGTGTGTGACAAACTGTAAGTAGTCTCCAATGAGAGATTAAGACTTAGATTAAGGCTGCATCAATCGATTTGCCAGCATGCTTAGGCTACGAATTTCACTTATCATCTGGCTCTGCATGTCAAATTACTTTGTCATTTAATACCTTGTTATTCTCTGACCAAGACCTGCTGAACTAAAACGATTAAAAACGGAACAAGGATCCGACAAATGGCGCCACCTCTTGCTTCTGTTCCAGCTGTCGAGAGCAGCAACAAGCCCCTGTGCTTCCCAGCGGGGGCCTACAGCAATGCTGCTGCGCTTTTCACTAAGTCACCTTTTAAATACGCAAGCTCCCTACCCGAAACTGTGGCTAGGCAGTCCCCACTGTATGAATTTGTGAGCTAGCAGTCCTGAGCGATTAGCAAGACCCGGTCGGGCCAACAGACCAGCCCAGTAACTCGCTTCGTGAAACAGGCTGGTTCCACATAAACAACAGTCCCGTTTTTCCCCTTACATGAACCTTCTTCATACCCAAAACTCCACCATCAGAAGGCAACAAGCAGATAAGCCAGCAGCCCACATCCAACCATAAAGACCCGTTTACATTCGTGAGGGTTTGGGACGAAAGATCCCCAAGAATGTTGAATAATACTTGGGCACCCCTAACCTTAACCCATAACAGTCTGCTAGCCTAAGCTATGATATAAAAAATGACACTGTACACTCTGTATGTCAAATTTCCTATGAAGACTAGGGCTGCTGCAATTAGGTCAATGACGTCAACGATGAAAACATCAATAAGCAGCAACATCAATATTTAACAATTTTGATTTCTAGAATGCTTCAATTCATTATAACAAATCACTTTACCATGTTCGGGATACTAGAGAATTGCTCTATGGTTTGTTAGGTGTATGTATATATAATTTTTGTTAGAATAAATACATTTTGGATTCATTTAATATATTCCCAGTTGTATCTATGGATTAATGTATAGCGCAGTCCAGATTTCAATGTACTGTTGTGCTCAATTAGTTTTTTAAACACATATAGTGAATACTGATCTGAGTTAATAAATTAAAAAAAAATAATAAAATAAACACCACCAGACTCTTTTTACCTTGTTTATCCACATGCAGCGCACTCCGCTAACCAAATTTAAAAAACAGAAGGATATATACTACGTTGGAGACTCATTATTAAAAATGCAATATTAACACTAACACATTGACTGCCAAGGCGCATGTAAAGCGCACCCAACCGAAGACACTTAATATTAAGGATATTATATTCATGCACACTAACAAATGGAATAGCATTGCATTGTATTATAAATTACTAATGTTTATATATGATTTTATGTTGACCCTATCCTCGGGTGTTCCCTGCCTTGCGCCTGTGGCTTCTGGAATAGACTCTGAACCCCTCGCGACCATGGACAGAATTAGTGGTTTCATTAAATGGATGGATGGATTTAATGTGATCTAAGTGATTTTTAGTATTGTCATTGCCAGTGGGAGTTTCTGTTATTTTCTGGCAAGCTCCAAAAACGTTCCCGTTTAGACGTCCATGGCCAACAGGAGAGTAGCAGAGAATGTTTGTGTGAAATGCCATAATGTGTTGGGGTTACTGTATATCAAAAAGCGACACCGAGCGGAGAGTCGCGTGCATCTACACCGCATGATCTTGGTAACTTTGTTAATCATGATGATCCCGAAACAGTCACAATCCAAGACATAAAAGACGACAAATGATAAACGACCCATCATCACGTAAAAGTAAATTCATCCCTTTCTACTTCGATAGCTTCAGCTGTCATTTGAAGCATTTACTGCGATGGCCCCCCGGCCCCCACACGCCAGCCGCAACCGTGGTGCATTTCGAGCCATGCACGAAAATGTGCCACATGTGGCCGACAAAGACGTCAGGGACTAGAATACACTCAAATCTTGGAAACCACACTTCACCTGACCATCCCCTTTCAATCTTTATGCTTCATGACATCCTTCAATAAAGCCATTCAGTCAAAAATTAGCAGACAGCAATGTTTAAGGCATTTTGCACTTGAGGCACTATTTCCACCTCCCTCAGAATATAAAAGAAAATGTTTCACAAGCGCCATGCTGCTGCGCCGACTCATACTGATAAGACAGAGCTTCGCAGTCTCTCACTTCCTGTCTCCGAAGCAACTGCCACAGGTTCCGTATTCTACCGCACTCATGCCTCACCCATAAGAAGCAACTCCGGAGAACGCTGGGGCACAGGGAGAAAAAGAAAAGAAAAAAAAAAAAACCCCCAACTCTACCATATTACGGACGATTTATTAGCCGAAGAAATGCCAGCGCCCCTAGGGTGACCAAAGCATCAGCTGAGGTAAGTCGGAGCTCGTCCTTTCCACAGAGCGACTTTTATTACTCTTATTGTAAATGTCAGTAACGTCTGAGTCCGTCTCCTGCCCGAGGGAGAACGTGTTGCAGGAGGCCACGCTCGCAATTCTGCGTACACCTACTAACACCGTTTAACTTTTTGACCCTGGTGGGTTTATCCTTCGAGGTTTCACGAGACCGTGCTACAAAGTTCCTGCAAAGTCGCCATACGGCCCAGAAGGCTCTTTTTGATCAGAAGAAGCCCCCATTAGGAGAGGATATCAATCACGCCCACAGCTATATAACGGGCACCGTGACATTTTCTGGAATGCTGTTACAGTAATGTCATGCCAGCCATGTGCGTCTCCAAATTTGTAACTTGGTTGCCAAATTTGTAATGAGGGAGGCTGCAATTTGAGTATCAGCACATGAGCAAGTATTTTATTGACTGCATAAAAAAGATTAAAAAAAAATTATATTATTCTTCCATTACCTAGTGTAAAAAAACTATTAGCATGTCAAGCTGCCCCTATGTGTCATATTGCATAGGTCACACGTGTACTAACTGGTTTGATATTAAAATTAAGGATACCAGAAAGAACACAAAATTAATCTTAAAAGACTACGAGCCAACTAAGCGTTTTTTTAAACAATCAATTACTGATATTATTCTTGAGGAATTAGCAATCATTAAATCTGTTGCGCAACACTGTCGAAACTCAAACTTGCGACTTCCGATGACAAAACGGTGTAGCTACATGTTGTGAAGTGCTTGTGCTCATCTTGTGAAAAATGACTGACAGCATGCAGAGGTGAAACAGTCTCTCCATCTCGTTTTTCACAAATCAGAATGGGCGACACGTTGAAGCTGAAGACAAGGCCCATCAGCATGATCACCTTCTGGCTGCTGGTGGCTCTCTGGATGCGATCGGCAGACGGTCACGACACCTTCACCGCCGAGACTGTGACAGCTCAAATAAGTAATATTCCACTAATAACTAATACTCTGAGAGCCAACCAGCGGAGGATCAGATATGCGGAAACAGGGGGGACCTTGGAACACACAGCTGCGGCAAGCGAGTTAGCCAGAGTGCGGAGATCAGCACAGGCATTTTCAACACCGAGCTACACTCAGAGCAAAGAGCCCCATGCCCTCTCCTCCCCGATGGCAGTCTCAAATGCAGGAACCAGCCGCAACACCAGGCTCCTGCCCAGTAATCCATCAACCGCACCTAAGCAAGCTGGTCAGATGCTCACCACAGTATACAGAACCAGTCAAAGACAAGGGAATCCTACTGCCCATGCAACCACTTCGACGTTACCCACACAAAGAACCCCTCCGAAATCGGCTCATCCAGCTACTTCAAGAAAAGTCACACTGATGGAGACCACCACCAGCACTAGTGTGACAACGGTGAAACCCGGCCCCACATCAGGCCCCCATCCGAAATTAAGTCCATTTAGCCAATCAACTACATCCTCAGCAGGGGACAAGACCACAGCTACCAATCGCACCCAAGGCAAGTCAAGTACAGGCCCTACCACGTTTTCCCCACAAACGACTATTACAGATGTTCTAACTACCGTTAAAATAACTGAAAAGACTGTTGTCTCCACCAGCACTACGGCCGATGCGAATCAAGGAGAAAATGGTAGTGGTGCCGGCACAGTGGTGGCTGTCATTATCGTAGGAGCAATAGTGATCATGATCGTCGCAATCGTGTTCATCATGTTGCGTAAGAAGTGCAGGCAGGAGAAGAAAAAGTACAACACCACTTGGGCCGGCCCGACACCCTTCCTCGATGGCGAGATCCAGGCTAACGTTCCTTTAGGCGAGGACGACGATGGCGGCAAGAGGCAGCCACACAAGCGGATCTCAGTGCCCAACTTCCTATCCGGAATTTCATTTAAACGCGAGTCTCTCCTCAAGGATGCAGACGACCAGGTGCCCATGGAAGCCCTGGGGGAGGGAAGCACCTTCAGCAGGCCTCAGGACATGCCCCCACCCAGCAATGGAAGCGTCCATAGCGATGAACCCCAGTCTCCAGGGGCCACACCCACTCCAGGACCTGAAAGCACATCACCTGATGCCTCGACCAAGGGGAAAGACAACCTTGGACAAGATCCCGTTGTTGAAGATGCAATGCCCCCTCCACCAACAATGGAGACCCAACCTGACCCTCCGGCACCTCTACTGGATGTCGACCTTGGCCCCCCACCTGTAGAGGAGGTTCTTCCACCTCCTCCATCAGATGGCCCAACTATCCCACCTCCACCTCCTCTACCAGCTTCTGAAGAGTGACACAGATGGCTCCAAGCAGCCCAGCCATAGCAAAGCATTTGTCTTACACCTTGGAGTTATCCAGTGCGCCCGCTTATTCCTTACATGCAGCTGGGGCGGGGGGGGGGGGGGGGGGCGGGGGGCCGGGGGGGGACAACGGGGCGGGGGCGGGGGGGGGG
>JAODKM010000094.1:1490135-1505094 GCA_026780845.1 Petrocephalus sullivani | reverse complement strand
TATTCCCCACTTGGACAATTATGTATATAAATAGGTATACACTATGGTTATCTAGCCACATGCTCATGTCTCTCTCATTATGTATATGTATATAAATAGGGATACACTATGGTTATCTAGCCACATGCTCATGTCTCTCTCAGAGAAATTGGGAATGAGTGTAAGTGGTGTAACCAAGTGTTTAGAGGCATTTTAGAATGTTACAGGTATCTTCTTTGTGTGGCTGGGAAACCCCCCCTTTTCCTCTCTCAGCCCGCACAGGGAGGGACTCATCGGGCCCCATAAATCAGCCACTGGCTCCCTTCCTTGCTTGGTTTCTTTGTTTCAGAAGAAAGCACGAAATGTATGTTAGCTGGTGTATTAAACCCCTGTAACATGCAGGTTAGCACATTTTATACTTTCTCATTGATCAATGAACACCGTTATTTTACTGGAGTAATGACAACTTTTAGATCAACCCCCAGCTAAGACACACTATACGAAATGGGATATAACTTTGGTAAAATACATCCAAAAGTGTCACAACTTTGGAAGGTGCAACATAATCATGCGTTCTATGCATTGATGATAATAACCAATGTGCACAAGATAAATTAAAGCCTAAATTAATTAATATAAATTATACAAGGTTTGAACCTTAGCTGATATGCCATATTTGGTATCAAACTGATGGTAAAATCCGTCTGAACGTGAATGTGGCGACGGATTGTTTCACAATGGGATGTATCCAAAGTTAAATTCATTTCATTAGCATCCTTCATTAGCATCCTCTAATAAAGTTGGTCTGAGACAGATCATAAATCCATGGGGCCTTCACACAGCCTGCAACCGGCCCCTCGGACGGAGGCGCTAAAACCATTGGCCGAAGTGTCGAACTCTGGGTCATCCATATTCATGGATCTTGGGCCATAAAAAAACCAGCACTCTGGGAGACGCCCCGGAGATGCCCTGGAGAAGCCCGGTGAAGCCCCAGAAGACGCCCCGGGACAGACCCCCAGGAACCACCCTCCGCCAAGAACCAAACTACGGGAGAAGCTGCACGTGACCTGCCATCAAGAACTCCAAAGCCCATCACCGCGAGCTTCCATGAAAGACAAAGCTTCATCCCTCATCAGCACTGCAGGACCGCCTCGGTTCCCGTGCTGCCGGCACCGCCGCCAGTTACTGTCCCGGAGGTTCTAACTCCTGATCCCAAGACGTGCCTATACAAGCAGCGCTGAGGGAGATCCTCAGCCTGCGGGGTGATCAATCCCCGGAGTTGCCTGCCGCGCCTCCTGTTCCCGCTCCAGCGCCGCTGCCTGGACCTGTCCCTGTCCCGGTGGTTCCTGCTCCTGTCCCGGAGGTTCCTGCTCCCGTCCCGGTCCCCGTCCCGGAGGTTCTTGCTCCTGTCCCGGTCCCCGTCCCGGAGGTTCCCGCTCCCGTCCCGGAGGTTCCCGCTCTTGTCTCGGACCATGACCTCGCTCCTTCCTCTTCAGAGGAGGAGCTTGACTGGGACCCCTCAGGGCTTGCCCTTATGGACCCCGGAGACTCCGTCGGGCACCTGCCTCCGCAGCCCTGCCCGCAACGGGGCAAGTCCCGGCAGTGGCCCCGTCTCTCAGTTTCCCGGAAGGGATGGGGACACCTGCGTTGGGGCCGGTTCCCGCCCGCCCTGCCCCCTGGCTCGCCCTCAGCCCCTGTGGCTCGTGGGGCACCTTCAGGTCCTCCGTCCTCGGCCCGGCCTCCGACGCCTCGTCGCTCGCCTGCAGTGTCCCCCCTCCGACCTCCTGCGGCGGCTGTGCCTCCCTCCTCGCCTTTCGGTGTGCCCCCTTCGGCTCCCTCCTCGTCCCCTGCGCCCGTCCCTCCTTCTCCTTCCTCGGCCCCTCCGGGGTCCCCTCCTGCTCCGGCCTCGCGGTCGCCTGCTGCCCCTGCGGCTGCCGCCTCTCGCCCGTGGGGGGTCCCTCGGGCTCCCCGTTTTTCCCTGCCTTCTGCCCCTTTGCCCCCTGGGTTTGTTCTCCCTGCCTTTGTGCCCCCGGTGTCTGCTTCGTTCCCCTTTGTTCCTCCTCGTCCCTTTGTTCCTCCTCGCCCCTTGGTTCCTCCGTGTCCCTTTGTTCCTCCTGGCCCCTTTCTGTCTCTTGGTTCCTCTGTTCCCCCAGTGTCCCCTGTTCTGCTGCCCCTGTGTTTGTTTGCCCTGCCTGTCGTGTGTCAGTTTCTGTCATGGTTGTTGCCCTTGTGCCTGTTCTGTGTCTCTGTCCTGTTCCCTGTGTCTTGTTGATGTTTTTGCTTTTGTCTTCCAGGTCCCGTGTCCCCGGTCTTATTTTGGCCCTCTTCTTAGGCGCGCCCTGCCCGTTCGATCCTCCTGTGTGCCACGCCCCCTCATTGCTCTCGTGAGAATCCTAGTGTTTTACTGGCTGTGCCTCATCGTGTATTAATGATCCTGTGGATTTAGTCTGCGTTTAAATCTGTTTCCCCAGTCCGGTCATTGACGTCTATAGTTGTGGTGTGCGTTTCCCTGCCTGACATAGAAATAAACCCCTGTGCATCGCCTGCAAACCTTCGTGTCCTGTTCCTGCTTTCCCGCTCCGCACCTGGCACGCCCGGCGACTCGTGACATGTATCTTCAGGCAATGTGTCTGACCAATTTAAAGTAGCAGTCATCAGACCTCTACTAAACAAACAAAGTTTGGATCCACATAAGCCCAAAAATTACAGACCTGTATCTCTGAGCATTTTACTCTTTTGCAATAATTTGAATTGAATGCTGTGTCGAATGGTGTCGAATGGTGCTGAAGTGGTTTAATTTCTACTTCACTACTGCACTCCATCAAAGTCACTGGTCAAATTTGGAGTACCACAGGGATCAATGCTTGGCCCTGTATTGTTCTTTCTGTACACGTTGCCTTTAAGTAATGTAACAAGAATGTTAATCATCAATCTGAGAACATCCAATATACATTTCAGTTACAGCTAATGACACAAACATTTTCAGTCAGTGTGGAGAACACACACTCTGCAGGTGCGGTCAATATTGTTCACGCGACCCCAAAAATATGAAAGGTTATTATGGCAGACGTGTAAGAAGTCGAGTAACACATCCGTGCGATGGTATGTTATCTTATCTCATTAAGGAATGGTCACAGCAAAAGGAACCGCTCGTCTCAAGCACTCTACTAGACAAACGCTCACTAGTGACAGGTGTGAACACAAACATTTGCCTTGTTGTGTCAGACCCCTGAGATATGGCACATACAACCACAGATTCATTGGTTGTCTTTGAACTAAAGGCTTTAGTTTTATGCCCAGATGCAGTTCTTTCAAAACTGGGTCTTCAATGTATGTGCTCTGACTTCCAACATGGCTGCTGTGAATAGATTTACAAAAAAGTGGCAACTTCATTGAAGGTGGGTGTACTGACCACTATGCACTATTGCACTATTGTGAGGGCACACTTCCGTACTACCACCCTCTTTAAATCAGAAGAAGACACAATCAATGAGGAGGTTTTATTGTCTTTCAAGAACGGAAACAAAACCTGTGTATACAGTATGGTTGCCACATGCAATACAAAAATATGAATTCTTACATGACATAAAAAAACATTGACCCATTCTAAAAAAAAATGTATAATTTATGTTTAACAGCATTTTGTACATGGAAAACATACAGATCTGTACACCACTGAGGGGGTACCTATTTAAAAATGTTATGGTGTTACACTGAAATATAAAATATTTATACAAATATTAAAAGAATTATGTTAGCTGTACATTAAATAAAACAATATTTATATATTTATAGATACTTAGACTTCTCCAAAACTGCAGTCGTTCAGAGTTAACCCCTAGTTCTCCCAAACAGTACATTCAACCACGCAGTAGCCATTGGGTAATTTTAACAATCATATGCCGACATGCACGCACGCACACACCGATGCACACACACGCACACAACACCAGTGCACAAGAGGTAATGATTAAATAAAAAAAAAAAACACTGTCATGCCTAGAAATTCCCCACTTGCTATTAGTTTTTAAATTGTTTTTATATTGTGTGTCTTAACAGACATGTGCTCAGTAGTCTCCCATCATCTAACGGGGAGAGAACTCCATCCACAGTCTCAGAGACGGTAGTCCAGCGGACAAATCACTGCAGAACCACATGGACCTCTTGGCACTTTGCTACGCATCCGCCAGCCGCCTCGCTGCGCTGGCGACTCCAACACTTACACAGAAACAGGAAGACAGGAAGCGCACCCCCCCCACCCCCCCTCCCCATGTGACCAGGGGGCACTATGCAGCCAAGCGGGGCTTGGTCAAAAATCCCAGCGAAAAAATTAGTTTTATTGCCGACAACTTTCCGTCACTCTCTGAGCCAGCACGGTCTGATCCTGTCTGGCTGTCACACCGGGAAATAAAAAAACAAAAAAGTATAAGATAAGCACGGCCATTTGCTACAATTGGCCAAGTGAAGGCAGGATACAGAGGTAGGCTCGCAGCGGCTGAGAAAAAGGACATTAAACTACATATATATGAATAAAAGCGCTACTGATACAGTGTGGCGCTATTATAGAGTCCATCCTGGGGAGGGTCAGGATTTAGTCTCCCCAATGCGTCCCCCGCTCACTGAATCTGTTAAAAGTTGCCGGTGTCAGCAGCTGAGAGAAACCTAGCAGAAAATTCAACTATAAAAGCAAATGAGTCATTAAAAAGAAGTGTGTGCTGGTAAGGGGCTGAGGTAAAGTTTCCCAGAAACCCCCTCCCCTCCCCTTCCTCCCCTCCCTTCCTTCCTTCCCCTTCCTTCCCCATGTTGATGCTCGACAGAAGCACTGCCTCCCAGTGCCGGCCGTGCAGAAGTCAGGTTAATGGCTCCTGCCTGCGATTCACACTGACGGCTACAACCTGCATCGGGGCAGGAGCAGAAATGGAGGGAGGAGACAGAGAAAAAGAGAAGCAGAGCTGGACGTTAGTGGGACAGAAGCAGGAGGTTAGTGACCGGGCATTAAGAGGAAGTGCATGCAGAGTGCGGAAGGATGAGGAAATCTGAGAAGTCTGGGAAAGTTCTCCAGTTGGAGCTTTATCTGATTAAGCACGGCATCACTTCGCTGAGGCCACAAGCAGCGAGGATGCTGGGCAAAACAGTACATGCACTTCATTGCAGAGAAACAGAGCCTTTTACACACATTGCCCAACAACTCGTAACACATCGGGGCCCGAACCTGATCGGACGCGGAGTTAAAGCAACGGGCTTTTTCGAAATAAGACTTTCTGTGAAAACAGAGACCGCTTCAGAACCTTTAGTTCCGCTTGACCGTTCATTCCCGTGTCCTTTTCTTTAGTGCTGGTCTGGGTGCCACCAGCCAGTCTGGTAAGACCGTCTCTCAGCTTCCAGCTGCCCAGATGCATGTGCGTGTGGCTGCACAGTGGTGTCTCCAGGTAACAGCAGTGTCTCCCGGTAACAGCAGTGTCTCCGGGTAACAGCAGTGTCTGAAGCCACCGTTGGGCCAGCTTAAGTCGATTCACACGTTCGGGGGTGTCAGCACTGGGACAGAGTGGTTTATGTGGGGCCAAACCCTAACTTAATAATAATATAATAACAAAAACGGATTCACAGCTGACTTTAAAAGTACAGTCGATTCCATCACAAAATATCCATGGTACAAAAGACATGAACAACAGCACATGACTAAAGTTTCAGATAAGTTTCAGTTCCCCCCCCCCCACAAAGAAATATAAAAACGCAGTAGAATGCAGGACCTTTTAATTAGTCTGTTACACGGTATCTGTCCGTTCAAAGAAAGACTATCTCCGATTCGTTCTTGGTGTAGTTGAGCAGCCTGGCAGGTCATCGACGCTAAGGCATTAGGTACACCATACGACGTTCAGAGGGGGTGCCCACTTGGGATGTCGGGGGGACCGCTGGGGCATTCCCATACTTTCACAAGGAGCAGGCTCCCCCCTCCAACCATCGATGATGACATGTACACAGTGACTCCCTGCGTCTGGGCTTGAATGGGTCATGCATCCAAGTCGAGAACACAACTGGGAGGGTGGCTAGTCTGCATTCAGCATCAAGCGCATAACCCCCCCGCTTCTAGGATACATACTCTGCAGACTTCCAGAAGTGGCCTGGGTGCGAGAGTCGGCGGTTAAGTTTGGGCAGCCGCTCCAGCATGTCAGCCAGCTGGGTGAAGGTGGGTCTCTCGTTGTAGTCGTAGGCCCAGCAGGCAGAAAGGATCTCCTGGTGGGGGGGGGGGGGGTGGACAGAACAGGTGGGCCATCATTTAACACAATTCCATTTCACACCCGCATGTACGTGCGAAATGAATCTTCTGGCGACGTGCTACTTTCGCATGTCTGACGGCTGCGAAATCGCGACTGTTGTTGGAGACGGTGGCATCGCACGCTAGCCGCTTCCCAGGAAGCCTGCTCAACGCCACGTTTATTCAGAGCTAAAGCCACCCACTCCGTACCGCTATTCTCCCGGCTCAGACGCCCGGGCTTTGGATGTGCCAACCCGACCTCTTAACCGGAGCTCTCACCGTGACTTCCTTGCCCATGCTGATCTCAGCCAACACCTTTTTGATGCCTTCTCCGCTGCCAACCAACCAGATGGTGGCCTCCGCTGGCTGGCTGGTGATTGGCCAGTCCCGGGCCTGTAGCTCGTACCAGATGGTGCTAGGAGACGCAAGCGGAGAGCCGGTCATCTCACGTCAAGTCCTAAATGTTATCTTAAGAACCATGGGTGTCATCTCATACCCGAAGGCATAGACGTCGGCGGCGTTGGAAAACGGGAGACGGTCTTCGTCATTCCCTGGGCCCATCCGCCGTACGATCTCCGGGGCCAGGTAACAGGTCCATCCATGGGGAAGCTTCAACTCATTCTCCCGCCTGGACATATGCACACATGGACACACATGGACCACCTGCTGAAGGACTAATGCATCTCTACATCCATTTTGGTCAGGCTTAGCCAGGCATGCTACCGTAAAATGCGATTTGCCACCTGCGGCTAGGGGTTTCCTTTTAGCATAGCAGTTCAGAACCAAACTGGCCCAAAGCAAGTGCTCACCTCCCTTCCTGGACAACTCCCGATATCCCGAAGAGCCCAAAGTCAGTGATGACCACCTTATTAGTGTCATAAAACACATTCTTGGACTTGAGGTCCTTGTGGACAATTCCCTTAGCATGAAGATAGCCCATTCCCTGAAGAATAAAAACAAATGTTAGACGTCCTTCTTACAGAAATGTAAGGAGAAAACAAGAAAAGGTCTCCATTACTGTATGGAGCGGTTGCTCACTTTTACAATTTCCTGAGCAATCTGCCTGGTCTTGTTGATGTCCAAGATGTTTTTGGTGTCTCTCACGACAGAGAACAATGTTCGTCCTTTGCAGAAGCTGAGGAATAAGCAGGCAAATGATTTCAGTGACTACTGAGACATGACAATGTCTACATTCAAAGGAGGTTTTCACATTACGTAAATCACCAGCTTTTAATTATTACTTTGTTTTGTTACTTGGCAGACATTTTTATCGAATACGAATCATTCCAAGCTGGCCACAATCCTAGCTAATCTTCCCCCTAAGAATAACATCACGAAAAGCTTATCCAGGGACACCACCCCCCATGCTGCTCCCCTCAGTCCCGAAGCTGAGTCCCTCCCTCACCTGGTAATGATGGCCAGGTGGGGGGGTGCCATGCAGGCCCCCATGAAGAGCACCACGTTCTCGTGCCGCGTCTGCCGGTAGTTCATCACCTCCTTCTTGAAGAGCTTTAGGTGGTCCTGGTTGTTGCCGTCAATCTCCAGCAGCCGGATGGCCACCTCGCCATGCCAGCGGCCCCGGTGCACCTTACCCCAGCGGCCCTTGCCGATGAGCTCGCCTAGTTCCAGTTGCTCGAACGGGATGTCCCACTCCTGCAGGTACACGCTGGTCTGGCTGGGCTTGCGCGAGATCGGGCCTTTCCACCGGCCACCCCGCGAGCTGGGCAGGTCGACGACTTCATCTCCTTCACCTTCGCCCTCTGAGCTCCCTTTGTCCTGCCCATCCCCCTCCTCTCCTTGGTCATCCTCGTCTGGCTCTTCCTCCTGCTTTGAAATAAGCAAACAAGTACACCCAGCCCTTACTGACGAACAGGAACGGGCGGAGCCTTTTATGAAGTGCGCTAAGGCCGGGGCAGGATGTCAGGGTGTATTACGAACGAGATAATGCTTTCTAGCTTTTGGGCCAATTCAGCTACATAGTTTGGCTACAAATAGAGGAGCTGCCAGGAATTCTTACTGAAACTTTCTGGCAAGAGATCCAGTCGGACTCGATTCTCGTTAAAACCTCAGCGAGGCCCCACATTCCTCGTGTAGCTGCATTTCCTCCCAGGTCCAGCACAGGGGTCTAGAAACTAAAGCTCATCCAACAGCCAGGCAATCACTCAATATGCACCCCCCCCCCCATTTCTCACACACACACACACACACCCACCGTAGCATCTTCATGGTCCTCCTGCTGCAGTCTCTGCTCACCTCCCAGCTCCTCCGTCTCCCTGAGGAGGCAGGCGACAGGATTTACCATGTGGTCTCCAGCCCTCGACCGGGCCACGAAAAGTCTGATCACATGACCCAGAAGTACAGGCATGGAATTTTTCCACAAGAAAAGAATGTCTGAGGATTCCAATTAAAGGTTAAAGCCACAGCAGTCTGACGACTTACCCAGAGTCAGGACAGCCTTCAGAATGTGAAGACGCAGATTGTGGTAAACTGGGGACATCTGTATGAGGAAAAAGGTATGATTTTTGTCAATAGAAGGCATGTTGGTTATTCTAGAAATATGCTGGCAGAATTTGCTTTAGCTGAAAATGTGGAAAAACACGGTACACCAGGCAAAATACAGGGTCAGACTGGCGCAATAGCGCATTTTCACTGCTAGGGCGATTGGCCAACTACATAAGCTGAGTGCACAGACTACACAGTGACGGGAAAGCACCAAACCATGCCGGTTTCTTTGCAGACAAGCAACTTCTGGCATGGTTTTGTAAAGCACCAACATGGAGAGAGGCAAGCCTTCACATCTGCCGAAGGCAACAAAACCAAGGAGACTTGGTATGGGCGGGCTGCAAACTCACCGGGGAAGATAAACTGTTGTCTTTGCTGAAAGTAGCAGGCGGCTTGAAACCAGAGCGAGGGTTAAAAAAAATACCACAGAGAAAGATAGAAAAAAAGAACAAGAGAGGGCAAGAGAGAATCAGAGAGAGTTAGGTTAGACAGGCAGTTAGTAACTCTAATTCCCGCATTCCATCGGGCCACTGTCTGGTTTATGTTAGTGCTGTTAAAGAGGATTTAGTGACAGAGCAGCCACTCACTCAAGCTCAGTGTGGCGCCCCCTACTGGAGGAGAGCGTGCAAAACGTGGATGGGGTGCTGGCGAGGACTCACCGGGAAAGTTGAAGCGGCTATCACGGGAACCCTTGGGTGAGGGGTTGGCGGGTGGCGTGGCACTGGGGGGGTTGCTCTGCTGAAAGGCAGCAGGGGAGGAAGGGGTTGAGGAGGTGGTGGAGGACGGGTTACTGCTGGAGTCCAGCTGGTTGTGAACTGGAGGGTGATCCTGATGGAGAGAGAGACACACACATGGGTTACATTGCTGTATTCTGTAAAGCAAAATAGTGCCCAGTAGAGGGAGACACCATAAAAGTACTGGGTACATTCAAGGAGTAAATTTTGAACTTAATGCTCCGTGTTCCGAAATGGCTACAAAACCGTCATCAGCCACAAACACCTTACGGACGATGAAGTATGAAGCTTTATGACATTTCCTTTGTTGACTGTCATATGCGGCCGTTTCACAGAGGTGCTAACCTTTTTAATCGTCTTTGGTAATGTGCCAAACTGCGTGGCCTCGACTGGCCGGTCCGTAGGGTTGTTGATGTCCGACGGTACGGACTCCGTCCTTCGGATCCTTCGGACTGAAATGCAGCAGGGGGGGTCCAATATGATTAGCCAATCAGGTGATATTATCAAAATTCCTCTCTTTATTGATTGGTTTGTTAATGGTGAAGAATTTAATTAGTGCATCCAGCACATCTTGTTTACATTACAGCTTAACCCATTCAGATAGCTCAGCACCAATGAATGAATTAATTACAAGTATGAATTAATGAGTTGCATATAGGATTTTTTTTAATTCTCTGGGTTCGAAATTAGGGTAAAAAATTAGGGTTTTTGGCTTACATGAAATAATCGATATTTTACAGGGAAGAGCATCTTTCGTGCATTTGTTGTGGCACTTTAACCTGCAGAGATAGGAGCACAAATTAAGACAGGCACTGTGAGAACTGACATGCATGCCGTCCAATTAGAGCCAGCTATCTAAGGAAGGCACCGCCCACCCTCTACCTGCAGTGTTTGCATTTGACGCCGAACATCATGTTCTTCTGGCAGACCTGACACACCTTGGACAGCCAGGACTTTGTGGAAAACCTAAAAAAGCAAGAACAAGCACAGGAGAATGCGAGTTTGAGAGGACGGCACTGGAGCGGAGAGGCTCTGTGGCCTTTGCAGCGAAACCTTCAGCTCCTCCTCACCTGTGGGTGACAGGCAGATCTATATCTCTCCTAACGGGCTGTGGGGAACTCCTGTGTAGCAGCAGGTTATCTGGGTGGTGGGGGAGGGAGGAAGACACAGGGGTCAGAGGTCAGGGGTGAACGACGCATGGCAAGAGATCCAGAGAAGCAAAGCGGCCTGGTTAAAGGACCCCTAAGCCCATGCTCAATGGATGCGGTTCAGTGAAGGGTTATCTTGGCAGCATTTGCAAGTCCAAATTTACAAGAACATCCACATGACTACATAAACCTGACTTCCCATGGACACCCAACCAATCAGCCAGTGACAATACAGGTGATTCTGAACTGGTATTTGCATGCTTTTACATTTGCTTAGAACAAAAACGAAAGGAGGTGGGTCAACAAAATGAGCAGTGTCAATCAAAATGTAGCAGCGAACAGGGAAACAGTGGGGGGCGTGTCCTGGATGGAAAGCAGCAGATACTTAAAGGATGCACTCACTTTTAATAAGACGCTCCTCTGGGAACGTAGGGGTGCCGGGCAGGGTGTAGGAGGCTGTACCAGGGGTGGAGATGGCCCCCGGGGTGCGGGCGGAGAGCAGCGGAGAACGCGAGGGGGAGTCGTCACACACAATGCCACTGCCGTTGATCTGCACCTTTAGCAAGAGTTTGTTCTTTTTCATACACCTGCCGGAAGGAAGATGACACGACTGTTTAAGCCCAAGCAAACTGCAGTGTCTCCACAGCAGCCAAACTAAATGCATCTGCCAGCTCTCAATAACAGCCCAGTCACGTTCCACAGGTCCAGAGTCCGCTCTGACAGGACAGGGGCAGCATACAGTCTAAAAAGGATACCAGCTTGCTACAAAGTACCCCCACACACACACCATGGGCTGAATCTGACCCAACGACTGTGAAAGGTAACGTCAATACAAACAGCACCAACACGGAGAGCAAGGAGATCATATGTTGACAGCGGAAGATCTGCGAATACCTAAATTGACACAAGGAACAGTAACACCGCCCCAAGACTTCGATTCCCAGATTGCTGATTCTGGGCGACCTACTTGTTGGCGAGCGGCTCCTCGATGCGGTTTCCCAGCTGTGACTCGTGGCTCCGACTGCGTGTGAGTGTGATGTTGGGCAGCAAGTGCAATAGCTTGCGGGACGGGGCCGGCGGCGTGCGGGGGGGCTTCAGCTGGGGCCGCCTCTTAGAAGGTGGGGTGACAGGCGGCGAGGCGGCTTGGCCGAAGGCACGGAGCAATCTGGGGGAGGGCGGGAAGGGGTCGAGTAGACCGTCGCCACAGGTTTGAGGACCCAGGCTGTCAGACACGGAGCGGAGCTGGGGGCCGGGGTTGAAGGGTGGGAAGGGGGCGGAGCCAGCGGGGCGAGCGAGAGGAGAGGGGCTGTGGGGCCGGAGGGACCCCACGGGGCACGACAGTTGATCTGTGGGAACCGAGGTGCCGCTGTCCCTTCGCACAGACTCTGAAATCCAGAGACCATCTTCTCTAAGTTCCCCTCCTGTTGAAGGCAAACGAGCAAGTCACGCTCAGAACCACAGAACCACACAATGCCGTGCTCGGACCTGTCAGCGTGCAAGTGATACAACCTTTACTGCATGACACAGCTTCCTGCAAACAACATCGCTCACATTTCCTGTAGGAAGTGACTCAGGCACAGATCATGGCCTAGTACAGACCCCCAGAATACCGACCTGTTTCAGTGGCGCTCTTCAGACAGGAGAGGGCAGCAGTGAGCCGGGAACACTCCTCTGAGCTGGAGCCTAGCTTCCTCATTGTCTCACGTACCTGGGACCCGGACATCTGCAACAGGGTATCCAGGGACAGTTTCCCTGACACGGCCTTGAAGGAGAGGAAGGGGGGGAGGTAGGAATCCCCAATCAGCCAACTAAATGTATAACTGGCAAAGACTACACCAAGAAACAGCACTAGAAACCTACATATAATTAAGGATTGCTTACAAAACTGTCACAAACAGCTTTTAATTCATTTTCCTTTGAATCATTATTTATCTGAGCAGAATCATGAGATGTGATACTCATGTGCAACTGATCAATGGTATGCATTTGGACCAAAGGAAGGTATCAGAGCACCAGAGAGAACTGGGATCCCAGCTACAGGTTTTGTGAGGGTGGGGTACCAACGCTACCTGTCCAGGCTCCACTTTCTCCAAGACAGGAAACACCCCCAAACGTCACACTTATGTCCAAGAAACTTTTCCATGGCATTTATTTTAAAAAATCATTTATTGAATACAAACTGAAAGCTGTTGCTGTTATTGCCGCATAGTTCATACACAGCAAGTCAGCACAGGTACACCCGGCTCAGCCCGGCCCAGACCAGCCCGGCCCAGCCTGGTCGCTTCAACACCCAGCACTGAGCAGGAGGAAATGTCTTCAGCATGACGGGGGAACAGAAGAGGCGAAGGAACTCCCCCTTTGGAGGGACACGGTTAACATGGTTATCAGCACAGACCTACAGTATCGGGCCATTTCAAGTGACGAATAAAGGGGGAGGGGGGTCTGCAACGTAATTTAAGTGGGATTTTAAGGTTTACAATTATGAAGCCTGATCGGGTTCGATTTCTTCCTCTCTCACTTGCTGATAATAATAAGAATAATAATAATCACCACCAAAACCACAGTAATGTACTTAAGTACCGTAAATGTAATTTAAGGGCTATACTTATGCATATATATGCACACTTTATAGAAAGGTATACTGTTACTTAAACATGTGCACACTGTACATGTTCAAAATTTTCTATATATATATATATATATATATGCACAGTCTTCGGAGTGACCAGGGGTACATTTCCATGTAGTGCGTGTAGAACTATATATGTGACGAATAAAGGAATCTTCAATGATAATAATAATTGAGTACACATGCACCTGCTTATTCGGGACTGGATCACAGTATAGCCTAGACAATATACCAGGAAGCATATGGAACAAAGCAGGGTAAGACCCTGCACAGCGTACTGGTCCATCACAAAGAACACTCGGTCACTCACACACACACCCCTATACTCACAAGCACACTACTGGCAAATAAGAGACGCCAGTTAACTAAACAGTGTCTCTGGATGGCGAGAGGAATCCTGTCTAGCTGGGGGAAGTCCACATGACCCGACACACAAGCGCTGCCCATGTCTAGCTGGGGGAAGCCCACATGACCCGACACACAAGCGCTGCCCGTGTCTAGCTGGGGGAAGCCAACATGACCTGACACACAAGCACTGCCCATATAGAGCAGAGGCGAATTACGGCCCCTCAGCTCAGCGGTCAGCAGCAGCAGCAATCCCCACCGTGCCGCAGGGAACAATGTGACAATAATAATCATATTAATAATGTAACAATATGACATATTCATATTTCACAACTAAACTCACTGACTCATAAACTGGGCATGTCAGCAACAGGCTACAAATGACAAAAGCCAGTTGGAACAGTTATGTGTCATGGGGGGTGACGCTGCAGTGCACTTCCAGGAATTTGCACCCGGGGGGGTCGCTGTCCCTGCTGGCCATGAAAAGGTTTGGACTGGAGACACTAACCCCCCAGAAAACATACAACCACAAATTTAATGCGTGACCCAGTTTTGCAGTACGGCGGACCAGCTGGCGACACTGTTCCGGGCCGCCGGCGCCTCCTGCGCCAGATGCTGCCGGCTGTGGCGCGATGCCGGCCCATCCATCGCTATCCTGCCCCAGATGGCCCCTCTAGATCGCAGCACCCTGCGACGAGCCGACATACCCAGCATGCTTTGCTGCCAGCTCTGGCGAATCCAGCCTATGAGCAGAGCTACAACACGATGAGAATCCCAAGGAAAGTGAGCAACTCAGTGTCACAGGAGGGCCCTACATTATTCAGCTCCCATAATGCATTTGTCAACCCAGAACAGAAGTAATAAATGCATACTGCATTGGCACCAGACGCAACCATCCTTCATGAGTATTCTCTCTCTCTTTTTTCCATTTTCCATACTGCAAAGATCAGTTATTTAAACCCATAATCTAAATGGCCGCAACGGTGGCGGGTCCAAATGGAGACTGTGCTCAGCTAAGAAGCAGAATCAGGTCCCAGAGCTCTGTGCCAGTCAGCTAATCCTACCAGGGCCTTCTCCAGCTGCCCGAGAGGCAGGAATTTGCTGGTATTGCCAGTATGAGTACCTACTGTACCCCACACCAAAAGTACAAATGTAGACCACAATCCGTGTCACTGGCTTCGCACAGAAAAAGGTCTCTGAGGCAACATAATAATAACTTACATTCATACATAATTAACAAAGTACTCTTAATAAAGTACTCATATCGGTGTGGACATTTGCTGAGAGACACTCCAATAGAAATAGCAAGCCTGGCATTGTAGCCTAAAGGCTTAATTTTCTTTTGGGGGGGGGGGGGCATGGAGAT
>JAODKM010000094.1:1469800-1483205 GCA_026780845.1 Petrocephalus sullivani | reverse complement strand
TTGTGTTTGTGTAAGTTTGTAGGTTGGGGTTATATGGGGGGCGGGGGTGGTAAGGGGGGTGGGGTTTCACGCCCCATAAAATAAAGGAAAAAAGCCGAAAAGAGAGGGGGGTGGGGGGGGGGGGGGGGGGGGGCAAACCTAATCACAAACACGCCCACTCACCCCTCAAATTCTGAAATTAAACAGGGCAAAAAGAAACAATTAACAAACAGAGACATGCTAATTAAATAAAAATGCATGTGGAATTTGTGTAAAGAATCCGGCTGGATTTTCTAACCCCCACAACCACCCCCCCACCATGTCTTTGCCTTCCCCTCCAGCAAACAGGGCCGTCTATAAATAGCTTTTATTATATGGAGGAGAACAGCGAGTTACCCTTCTCTTGGGGGCGTCCGTACTGCTGTCATGGCAACCGAGTGTCATCAGAGTGCTATAGCCGTGGATGGGGGGAGGGGGCGTGGCATAGTGACATCACAGGGTTACCAAGCACACAGTTCACAGTGAGGTTAAGCTAACCACTCCACCCCGGGGTCACATGCCGTTTCCCATCCCATCTGCCTATTCACAGCACAGACTTAAAAGTAAACGATTCCCAGAAACCAAACTCATTTATCGTCTTCTAATAATATTTTCACGTACATGACCACACCCGTGCTAATGCCGCCTCTGTTAATTAAATTCTGTCTTGCATGTGAATCTTTCCCTAAAATGACGTCAGCATCCATGAGAAACGCCCAGATCATCTCTAGGGGACAACAGGAACATCCAAGTCCTTTGTGGGGTGAGACGCAGTGTTAAGGAGGAAGAGGCACCTTAGAGGCAGATCTGATCCAGCCAGCGGCAGGTTGTGAG
Source organism: Petrocephalus sullivani (assembly GCA_026780845.1). NCBI lineage: Eukaryota > Metazoa > Chordata > Actinopteri > Osteoglossiformes > Mormyridae > Petrocephalus > Petrocephalus sullivani. The sequence continues at coordinate 1,482,353 of JAODKM010000094.1, read as the reverse complement.
GACAGCTCCCAATGCCGAATGGGAGCAAACCGAGGTCACGAGTTCCAGATCAACTTTATCACTATCTGACTGCCTTCTGGAAGGTCACGTTCCTCCTCACTCCTTACTACCCCCGGTACCTGTAGGTCCGACGAGGCCAGCCATCGTCCTACGATTCAACCGCAGCTGAGACCTTGGGACTTACCGGGTCAGTACTGCCCCCGACCCCTTTCTTAATGTCAAATTTAATTCACAAGAAGCAAAATGACACGGCTGGTTAAAGTAAAATAGGTTCTAGTGATCAGGCTTGGTGATGGCCTTGAGTGGGCAGATACTGTGGACTGGGAAATCACGTTAACATAATCCACACAAAGCAGCCCCCCCCCCCCCCCCAGACAGACCAGACAGTTGAAAAACAGGAGGAGGTGTTCAGCAAGTATGGGAAAAACATCACATTACTTTTTCCTTCTGTAATTTGCTTTGGGGAGGGTGGGGGCATCTTTTTCCTATTTAATATGCTAATGGGATTCCAGCTCCAGAGGGAGGAGGGAGCTTTGCACTGAACCAGCAGGACCTGGTGAGGTTCATTAAGTCTGAGCTGCACTTTCAGCACCTGAACAGAGGCCTCCTTCCCAGCATGCCCTGAGGCTGATATTATGTGCACGAGAGCTATGAATAAACTTCAAAACAAGAGGGTGTTGGTTTGTACCAGACAAGACCAACCTTCGTTCTGCTAAAGTGCTTCTGGATTCAGTGTCTTATATCTTCCTCTTCATCTACTGGCTCTGTTACACCGAGCCCCCATGAGCAGGTGAGGGTGCTGGATTGGGGGGGTTGGGGAGGTAGTCAGAAACATACTGAGGACCCGCTTGCGACTCGAGCGCCTTCCCCAGGGCGGGAACACAGCTGGTCTTTTATAACATTGGCTCCATAAACTGGCACGCAACAACCTACCAACAGGCTAAACTAATCTTTATTATTCCAGGTAGTGAGGTGGTTAAGGACAAAGGACTAACACGCTGGTTCCAGGCAGTGGGTGTGGCTGTGCCTCAGCATTGGCCCAGTGTGGTTTTATTAGAGAACAATGACAATAAAGTGTGTCAGCTAAGCGGCGAAACTATCACGCCATGCCTAACACTCCCTGTCGCCGTCATCAGCGTGGCCCTGGCAGTGTGGCACCATCTCACGACGGGTAACAGGCAGCATAACAAAAACGCACCAGTGACTATGGAAAGCCTGCGGCCCACTCTGGGGGCGGAGCTCTGGAATATGGAAACTAGAGGAGTCCTATCTCAGCTCTATGACCTGCGGCCCTCGATCCCCGCTCCTATTCCGGGTCTGATTTGGTCATTTTTTCCTTCACTGAAACATGGAATGAGGGACACAGGCGGGCTTAGAGACTTCCTCTGGACTTATCCTGATGTAATCGCCGTGCTTCGGAGACACAGCTAGTTCCAGCATCGTCAAACCCTTACCCCGCCCACCTAAGTAAAACATCTCACCACTGAAGGGGAAAAAATAAAATACCATAAAAAAGCCATACAGATGGAAACTGTTGAAGTTCTTGTTTTTTTTTTTTTGAATGAATGAGAGCCCGTTTTTTTTTTTTTCCCTCCTTGCAAATATGGAACCGAAACGAGGGCAAAGGTGCAGAAGCTGTACCGCTCCACTCTGGGTCAAATCGGGCCGGGGGCAAGCCAGGACCCCCGCCCCCAACCCCATTGGAGCAAATGGGACAGGTTTGAAAAAACCTCTTCAGTGGTGCTTACTGGAATGTCATCATTAATGTGGAAAATATTCAAGCAGCCATCTTTTTTATTTACGTAAGGAAAGGGGAATTTTTAGCACCCGAGGCCGAAGGAGCAAAAAAAGACAATACATTATATATACACACACATATTTTATATATATATATATATATATATATACACACATACATATGCACATACATATACAGTATATACAGTATATATATATATATATATATACACATATATACACATATAATATATGTATATATATATATGCACATACATATATATAAACACACAATGGGGTGATGAAGCAGGTCAGGGAGAGAGAGCAAGACAGCAATGACCTGGGGGTGGGGGGGGCTGTTCTAAAGAGTGGCAGCTAAACCGCATGGGGATTTCCTGACACGAGTGATCACTCTTAAGGGCCCACTGGTTCCTGTAGCCTCCAAGCCCGTTAGCTTCTCTGCGGTTGCTAACAAAAAGTTGCTGTTCTGAGCAGTGGCCATGCGAGTCCCGGAGACCCCAAGCCCCGCGGCCCGCCGATGGCGCGGCTGCCGTCATCTAGGGGACGGAGCGACCTGTGGGACCCATGGCGCTGCATGCCCTGGGGAGGGGGCAGTCGTGACAGATATGATTAATCTGGTCAAGTGATGGCAAAGTCTTTTGCCACAGCAAATGCGTCACCGATTCAACAGAAGCTTCCATCTCCAAGGAGACACTGAAGCCGGAATAACCCTATGAATACTTCAGAAGTAGCAGAGGTCAAACCACGGCCTAAAAGGATGCCAGCATTTCTGTAACTAGTGCCCAGTCCGGGCCAGGCCTTCGAACACCACTGTCGGAATGGAAGCTTCCGGAAGCAAGCGCTGTAGGTTGCAGGAATTCCCCACGCTTACTTTTTTTACTCATTTACACACGTCAGGCCCCCCTTTGAAGGACAGGGCAACTCTAACCTCCCTGGGGCCAAAGAAGCCTGTGTCCCTGTGCCGGTGAGCAGGAAACCCCATAGCTGAGCATCAAATACTCTCAGTACTCAGAGTTAGTACTTGCATCAATGAGTCATGGTCAGCCAGTCCTCTTGACCAGGCCCACTAACTTGGTTTCCTTGTAGTGGCAGGCACGTGGCACCCTCATCCCCCCCCCACTGTACAGGTACCCATTGGCCCAGTCCAGGACCCGGGGAGGGGGATGCAGATACTGTGTGTGTTGGGGCGGAGGTAAAAGTCCTCGCAAGCAAGCGCTCAGAAATCGTGCACGTTAGTGTGATTTCGCAACATATCGTAAGTCATATCGCGAGGTCCTAGCCTGTGTCACTCAGGGTCTGTTACCCACAAGGCACTACCACAGCCCAGACCCAAGTGGGGCCCCCGTCCTTGCGCCCCTTCTTACGACACGTCACAACGTAGACATGGCATTTATCTAAAGACTCGCAGCCGATGATCCAGGGGAATAAACAGGACACATTCACTTGCAAATCATCGCAGAGTAACGATAATCAACCCGCCGAGCTAATCTCTCCACCCCGCCCACAGATTTTTTGTGCCTACGATGGTTCTGATGTCATAAAACTTTTTAGAAGTGGAAAATTAGCCAGAAAAAAGCTGATGCGCTGTCACTGTATCACGTGCAACCACCCCCCCCACCCCCCCCGTGGGATTTCAGACTGCCAAAACTGTGATTTTGCATCTTTCCTCGCTCTTATCTCAGGAAAATAAAGTATATATATTTTTAAATAAATGTTGTTGGAGCCCACAGGAAGAGATAAAAAGCCCGGGAGCACAGTTCATTGGATGACACTGTAAATTTTAGCGATGTTTACATGTACACGTAACCTCCAGGTCAAACCGAAGTCTCAGCTGGGCAGGATTATTTGATACGGGCCTGGGCTCGCAACGCAATATGTCGTATCCACTTAGCTGTGTGCAACTTTTACTCAACAGACTGAAACCGACATGCTCTGCAGCCACGTATGAAGCTGATAATGGTGTAGTGAAGGTCACATGAAGGGCGCACTGGATTAAGGCGGGCCCCAGGAAGACGCCAGACCGCCCGGGGGCCCCTCAGGCTGTGAGATGGGTCCCTGACCTTCACGGACAAGGTCCGCCACTGCCGAGTCCAGCGAGCTAAGGCAAACAGCCATGACGGCAATGTAAACACGCAACCCCCCCCCCCACCAACCCCCCCACCCGTGCTGCCATGAACAATGATTAACTGATAAACTAAAAACACACAAAACCACATGTGTTCGTGGTGAAAGCTCTCTCAGAGAAACGTTCACGCCCACACAGCTGGGAGAGCAGAGCCCCCAGAGTCAGCTCACGGGATGGATTCTCCGAATCGCAACCGGAATGTGGACAAACACCTTCCTCGGCCGCTATCGGTGGGCCTGCGGCTCCAGACGTCAACTTTCCATGATGTTGTACCATTTTTTCAGCAGAAGCAGACAGTGGCACCAAGCACCCGAGTGGAACAACTGAGACACAGGGTCCCCATGCACAGCAAGGGAGAACAAAGCTGGTAAAATCACACGTCAGGCACAAATGGGTCACTCGACCTTCTTAGGAGGTGGCAGTTAGGCAGGCTGAAGTCTCCAGCCCTCTCACATATGGTGGAACCTTTTGACCTTTTGGCCACTGAGGCCTGGTGGAACCTTTTGACCTATCATGTCCCACTTCTGGGCCATTTTGCCACCCATGGGTACAAAAAAATAATTATACTTACAGGTGAGGTGGCACGTTGATCTTGATGGGAGGGTGGGGATCTGTCTACTCAGAGGTCACAATTTTCCCAGCACCTAGACCAATCCCCATTTTCCCCCTCACTCATTCCAGGCTCGATTTGACGCGAGTGGTCAGAATGGAAGCCTTACCCCTTTAACACAGAGGTGCACATTTCCAGAAAGTACCATGTGAGGATAACAAACAGACGATACCACTGGCTGACACCCTGGTTCGCATTCCACACCCTGATGCAAGAATGAGGAATTAAGGAATTCTACAGCGCTTCCAATACTAAATATAATTTTCTGCCCTCATGTATAAAACATACGTCTGATGGTCCTTCTTTAATCATAATCTTAGGAGAAGTTTTATTACAGGCAATGGCTCCTTCAGTGTCAGGAGAGGCACCGCCCACTTTTTGTATACAGGGCTGTGATTGGGCACTGTAGTGGGGAGGGGGGGGGGGGGAGCAATTGTAAAATGTCGTTGGTCACCTGACAGATCAACCTTCTTTTACCAGAGTAGCGCTCTGTGGGTGCCTCTCAGGCATGGAGTTATAGTTACATAGCAAAGATTGTATGATATATCTCCATATTTAGAAACAGAACGTTCAGTTGTAAACAACTAAACCCTAATCTGAGGGAGGCCCAGAAATATCACCAGTTAAATCATACTATGCAAATTACACAGTCACTCATAAACTTAGAGCACTTTCATATCAAGTCAGTTTTCTAACCCCCCTCCCCCCACATTCACAAAAAATGGGTAAAATACAAAACAAATGTTTTCAAAGACCTATTAATTTAAGATGCAATGACAGCAATAAAAGAGATAAGAATCAATACCAGCTTTTCATTATGCGGAACACTCTCCCACGGTGCTGTTCAATTATTTATACATGTATACATTTCATTAGAAGCTGCTCTTATCCAACGCCAAAGCACGGCTTATTTTAGCAAAGACTAATCGAGTCCATTGCCATTGCTACGGCGAGTCCACCTGCCGTTACCTGGGGGGCCGCTGCCCATCCCACTGGGCAAATGCCCCTGCAAGCAGCTGACAGGAGAAGGCGAGGCAGCTCCAAACTGACTCAGTACTGTTATTCTTTACAGGGAACCACTTAAAACCAAGCACCAGTTTGTGGAAACTATGACACTACTATTATGCTGTTTTTTTTTTTAGTATCACCTTTTCATGCATCAGCTAATGACATAAATACATGGAAAATACACCTAAAATAAATGTACGTTACTGGTAAGTCTCATTCATTTACCAAAATGAATTTACCACGTTTTAAGGATCATCAATATTTTAAGCCTACAGATACATTTCCAGCTTGAAGGCATTCCTGTTTAACATATGCAATAATTGCTTCATGAATTTATTTATCAAGTTAACATAACCAGCTATCAGCAGGGTGCTGCACAGAAAATATGCTTAAAATCTCACTTATACTTTGTTTAAGCCTGTATATAGTGTTGAGTGTTCCCTTAAAGGGGTGGTGCAGTGATTATCGCGGGTGCCGCACACCTCTAGGACCGATGTTCATGGCTCTTACTCAGTTCAGTTCTCCCGGTGTCGTTGTGGGGTGTCCTTCTGGTACTACAGTTTCCCCCCACGGTCAAAAACATGCTACGGTTAAATGCCATCCATCTATCCATCCATCAGCCACTTATCCATAGTCGGGTTGCAGGGACAGCAGTCTAAGCAGGGATGCCCAGAACTTCCTCTCACCAGCCACCTCCTTCAGTTCCTCCAAGGTAATGCCAAGGTGTTCCCATGCTAGCTAAAGGATATAATATCCTGGGTCTGCCCCAGGGTCTCCTCCTGGTCGTTCATGCCGGAAACACCACCACAGGAAGGTACACACCATATTGCTACCCAATCTGCCTTGCACCCGACCGCCATGGCTCCCCCTGCAGGTGGTGGGGCTGGAACCATGTTCTCCTTCCGCGCTATGCCCGGCTGGGCTCCATGGGCAGAGACCCAGCCAGCAGGTGCTCGCCCTTGAGCCCTACCACCCAGGCCTGACTCCAGGACGGGGTACCGGTCCAGTTCAGGTGGGATCACATCACCTTAACTTCATGGGGATCTTCTGGTCCACACTTTGTCTGGCCACTCACCTTTAACCAATATGCCTTGGGAGATCCTAGCAGGGGCAATTGCCCCCAACATCATAGCTTCCATGATTACAGAGGCACACAAACCCCTCCAATATGAGACGGTGGCAGTTCCTGAAGGGGCTATGGTTAAATACAAATCCCAAATTGTCCATGTATCTGCCCTGTGCTCCATCCCAGGTTACTCTCTGCCTTGCACTCATAGCTTCCAGGATAGGCTCTGAACCCCTACGACCCGGCATGGGACAAGCGGCTACAGGAAATGGATGGATGCTTCTTTAAATAGGCTTTAATGGGAACCACTCAGAAGTATTTAGCCTCCCAGGGCATTCTGGGGGAGGGGGGAACCTGTGGAATGTATCGCGTATGGTCGAGAAGTTCCATTGAATGGCAGCCAAAGCCATGTCTTCCCAAAAGTCTCCACAGCAGTTCCTTCACGTTGATGCAGAAGGTAGCGGAAGCACTTTTAGGGGAGCTACATACTGACCCACTCATGAACCGAGCACGGCTTGCTAAGGCTGATTAGGCAGTTTAAGCGGATCAAGTCTGGGAAAGACTTGTAATGTACCTAAATAATAACAAATGACTGTAATAGTGTTTCAGCAGCTCTGCTTAATGCAGCAAGGGGCCTTTGAAGCCAGCAGAACTAGCCTAAGCACTCTCACGTTTGTGTGTGTTAGTGAGACACGTGACACCCCCTCCTTCCTGGTCACTGGAGCACGCTGACAGTTAAGTATCCGGCAAATCCTCTGGCCTTGAGCTGCACGGCACCGTCCCGTGGTTTCATGTCCTTTACGCAAACGGGCTCGGGTTTGGCCCCAGCTGGCACAGACACCGCAGAAAATGGCAGACACCTCACCGAGGTTCATTAAAACCGAATTAAGCTGTGAGTTCAACATTTTGTGTAATATAGTGGCGGGACTCTGCAAGGAGAGGGAGAGAAATGGAGGCCAGAAATAACACAAGGCCTTTTTACAAACAAACAAAAGCAAACAACGGCAGGCAATAAAAATCAGACAGTCTGCAGAATGAGATTTTAACTTAAAGTTAGGACATGTTTGTTGGTTATAATGAGATGCCAGCCTGCAATTTCACTTTATACATGTGAATCACATTTCAGTTCGATGACACAGAACCCCGAATGAGGGAGCCACGCCCTTTAATTGGAGAAGACAATTAACCAGTAATACAAGCACTGATGAAAGTGTAGCATGCAAATTGCCGCAAACCAGCTGGTTTGGAATGACTAACGCAGGTTTGGTGACTGTAACTCTTGTCTTTCTGGAAGCTTCTGCACTAGTTCCTCATCTTACTAACATTATTGTGAGTAAAACCATAATATTCAAAAAATTAAATGAGCTCGCATTAATTAGGACACCGTTAACCGGATATTTTTAGAATGACTTTTCGGTCTGAGATCGTTAACCTAATAATCATCTGACACTTGCAGAATGATAGAAAATGTTTTATTATGGTTTAATTTGGTTGACGGGGGGGGGTCAATTTACACAATAGTCAAAAATTGTTTTTTTTAAATACTTTAATACAGGGCTGCACGATATCACATCGCAGTATATTCGCAATCATATAGCGCATGCGCGATAATCAGCAGGGCTTCAGGTGACAGGTGAAACATTTGGCCGACCGCCAGCTTTTTGGTACTGTACAGGTGTTTACTTACGCTTATAATTTTGGTAAGCAGATTAGTAATATGATTAAATATTAATAATCTGTAATAATTCGGCATATCCTTATGTTTAATTAATGTGTGTGACTTGAAACTGCAAAAAGTACCGCCACAACACCGATGTCTTTTTACCTTGTTTATCCACAATATCTCCTTTTAAAAGATGTTGTGGTTGCTAAGCTGTTCCTTTCTTCATCACTACGTCAGTACTTATCACTTCCGTAATTTACCAGTACAGTAATGTTTGGTTGCATGTGGTGTGCTCCGCTAACCGAATTTAATAAACTTAAGGATACACCAAATTTATACAGATTACTAACTTTTGGCCATCACAGTACATGTCTCATTAATATTATATGCATATTACTAATCTGTTTACCAAATTGTGGGCGTAAGTAAACGCCCGTACCGGAAAGCTGGCGTGCGGAAAAATGTTTCACCCGTCACGTAAAGCCTTGCTGATTATTCCGCATGTGCTATATAATCGCAAGTAAACCGCGATGTGATATTGTGCAGCCCTCCTTTAATAGATTCATATCATTCCTAACATGGCACGAAACCTCTTTAACGTGAATATATCGTCAGTAGGTTCACATGAATACGTTCAACAGTCTTGGATTTTCAAAATCCAAAAATGTCAGATGATGCAATTGCCACAACAAATGAGTAAGAAAACTATTAAAATTGGTATTAAAGTAAATTTTATTATTTTAATTATTTGGTTTAGCATAATTCTATGTTTGAAACCTTTAAACCCATAAAGAGTTGCAAAACACTGTGGTTTAAAACCATTAAGATAAATATTTGTCTGCAAATTTACATTACCTCAAGTATCAGGCGACACGACCAGGAAAAGGCGGCTTATGTTTAAAATTCATTTTAGAAAACAGTGGACCAGATGTCACACCATAAACAAGGCCCTATGTGATCTTCTTGGTGCAGAAAAGCTATTAGATCTAACTTAAATATTGACAAAAATGACCATTGTCAACTCATGGTTAGACTTGCATTGTCTCCATGTCAGGTGGCACAACCCATGAATAACAAAAAAAATACTGAAATACGAAATGCTTCGTTTTTAATGTGAAATGAGGCACAAGTGTAATTAATACTAATAGTCACAAATGCAAAAGCAAATAGCAATTAGCAATACTTGATGCATTGTACATACTTAAATAGTTACTTTATGAACTTACTTTTCATTTGGAAAATGTCGTAAAATATATTTCGGTCGCATCACTTGACATCTGTCGTTTTGTCATTTACCCGGAAGCGAACCGGTCAACACACTACAAGGCAACATAGCAAACGAATCTGCTTTTGTTGTTTTTTAAAGAAAAGTGTCGCAAAACTACATCCTGTGTCTGTTAGTGACACAAGAGAGGAAGTGGGACTGCAGAGGATAGAGAGACCAGTTGCCTAGGGGGGGAGGGGGGGGTTATGGAGGTGCCAGATGTGGAAAGGGGAGTCCGCACACGAATATGAGCAAACATGGGACAAGGTGTAGGGACCCTGCATCAAGCCAGGACACATCCGGCTACCCAGTGCGGATCGGGTGAAATGCCGACGAGCAGTAGGGGGCGATCTTGAGACTCTGGAACCTGCATGACAGGAAGCTGTGGGAGGGCGGTTCCATGTGCCAAGAGCTGCGGCACCGCAAAGGAAGGGGGGGTGTGGGCAGGGCTGCATTGACACGCGGTAACTGACACGTCCCCGTGGCAATCAGGCTTGCCGTGGCATGATTGGCTGGCCCATTCTAGGCACCAATAGTTACAAAAGGCGAGCCCAGCACACAGCTCTGCTGACACGCACCATCGATGTGCACACACACCACTAACCTGTGGCCACCCGCGGGCACTAGGATTCGGTAATCCGTCACGGCTACCGCGATCCCACACTCCCTCCGCTCCTCCTAAAAGTACGACATGCAGGAAAGGAAGAGGGACTTTTCGGGCCTTATTATAAATAGAGTTAAGGACCGAAACTGATAGTCGGGGACAGTGAGCCTTAAACCCCGTGGTGGTGACGGAATGTATGCTTGGAACGGAACAGATTGAAGCAGAATATTACAGAACCAAAGGGAACAAATTAAATGGTAGCTAACTGACAATACAACATCTCACCTAATGGCAGCCAGGGCTAAGCAACCCGCCAACAGCACCGACTCTCGGTATACGTTCATATTCTCCAGTTGCGAACTGCCTGCTGGCAAACCGGTTGAGGCGCTAGATTCTAGGCTGGAGACGCTGCCTGCTTCAGTTACAGGGTGCTGCTGTCTTACCCTTAAATTTCAGTAAAAGAACATCACAGATATAAACACTAACAGAGCTGCGAGGCGGATCATTCCCGACTCCACAAAAGACGCACACGATTTCTCAAGACAACTAACGCAAACTCGTGGAGACCGGAGCAACTGAGAAACCCAACACCGGCAAGTTCCTCCCCGTCTCACCTTTATTAAATTGGTTTCCAGGAGAGCACCTACAGCTTAGCGGTATTGTCTTCAGCCTGACACTTGGATAACACAATACCCAGAGCCACACGGCGCGTCCTCATCTCTCCGCAAGACTAAAAGGAACCAATGATTGTAATGTGTGGCCCCGCTCGTCTCCGATGACCATGAAAATACAATCCGGGGAATGTACTCTGTTTCTGTAACCTAACCCCACACAATTCACCCAGACAAGCACACTAAACAGACGGGCCCCTTGAATAAAACCAGAAGAAACAAAAAGGGAGAGAGACAGAGAGACAGAGAGAGAGGCCGGCTCCGGGGACTTTTTAGGGGCTTCTTTTGTTCATCAATGGTGATTACAAGGCCCCCAGAGGCTGCCAAACCACTTGCCTGTTTAGAGACAGTCATCTCTTTCTCTTTTCTCCCTTCCTCCATCTCCTCCTGTCTCTCTCTGAGCGTCATTTGATTTTTTTTTTTCCTATTTAACAAACAGCTCCGAAAATGCGTAGGAAGGGCGACATCTAAAAATAGAAGCAGCCACAATAGCACTCCGCGAAGCTCCCAGCTTCCCCCCCCCACCCACCCGCCCCCCCGAAGCAGACCCGGGTGACGCGCAGAGAAAGATGCGTTATCATCTGTGCCGTGCCTGTTACATCTTCATGAGAAAAAGGCCCTGGGATCATAGCCCATAAACACCATCAGGGTAGGATGCCATGTGCTCTGCCAGCCACAAGCCGCCCTCACGGCCAGAAATGTGAATAGACCCAGCAAATGAAGCTATATTGCGTTTTTCCATCAGAGAAGGTTTTTAAGCTTTAAAAGCAAAACAAAAGTGCGGACAGCTCAAAAAAATAATAGGCCCGAATCCACAACTGGATATGTTGGCAGAAACCTTTGCCAGTCGTTACATTTCAATCAAGGGTGGTCAACTATCGAGCAACAGACATGCTTCCATCCAAAACAGGGACCTGTCCAAACATCTAGGAGGTTGTATTGGACTTCTGATCTCATAAAATACACGTCAGGGGCGACCAAACGAGAGTAACATGACCACAAAAATGCCCAGGGCCAAAAAACTGGCAATGACTACCAGTGAATCTCACCATTGCTGGGAGACATCCCAGAATTCTCCAAGATAGCCTCTTTGGGGTGTGATAGAGTAGAACTGCATTGTGGACACACAGCAGGCCAGGCCAGGAAAGCACACACTTAAATGCTCACGCTGCTCACTCAAAAGTGGCCCCTGCTCCCAGGAGCTCACGCTCTAGAGGTCAAACTCAGGAGAGACCCGCTCGCAGAACAAGGCACTTCAGCCAGAGAGTCATTTTCTCCTGAAGCGCTCTCCCTGAGCTCTCCGTTGGGAGTTTAAGGCACTCTCGGAGCCCGAGGGCAGGCTCTCGTGAGGAGGCTGGGCCGGCTCGTGGCAGCAGGAAGGCAGGGTCGCGGCGAGCACTCGGCCAGCCACGCAGTCCAATTATGACGCAGTCAAGCCGTCCCAATTGATGCTTTCACCACATGATGGCCCATATCTACGAGGGAAAACTAACACGGAAGTTGTTGAGCTTGGGTGACACGGCCGACCTCTCTAAGCAGCCGCTGCCCCCACACCTCCTCGGTGCATGCCTCCCCTGCCGGTGGCCTTATCTGAGTAACACCTGCACCAGCTGCAGGAGCTGCACAGCGTTGCTCTCAAAGCTGCAGACGCAAGAGCAGCCGAGCTGAACAGAAGTGTTTTAAAAAATAATAATAATAAAAAAAACAGCCCGCCAAGTGGAGGCAAGAGTCATCCACATCCTCTATAAGCCCTGCCCCATCATTTCCTATCCCCCCCAATTCAT
>JAODKM010000094.1:1439057-1451143 GCA_026780845.1 Petrocephalus sullivani | reverse complement strand
TAGGCATGTGGTGCATGTTAGAATAGGAGAGCTGCCATTCACATTTTGTTGGATGATCAACGCCGACTGCAAGGAGCCCTAGGGCAAGGTAGGGGGCCGGCGGGAGGGCGGGGGGACTGACAGCAAGCCGGGCAATTATTATTAAGCCAAAAAAGGGACATGGATGGGAGGGGAGTAAGGGGGTTGGGTTTCAGGGAGGGGGCACTGCCAACTGGATCCCTGATCTAGCCTGCAGAGGGAGCAACTGAGAGCATTTGGTAGACAGACATGGAGCAGCACCTACGTACGGGAGGCCTTGCGGTGGGTACAAGGCTGCCCCCTGGGGAGCGGGCAGTGCGCGTCCCCTGGCGCGGTCCGCACCGGCTGCGCTAAGCCAGCGCGGCGCTCGCCTCGCTATCAACCACACACAGAGCTGCCACCACCTGGGACAGGAAGAGCAAGACACTTATAGACACACACAGCCTAACAGATAGAGCTCTGCCTGTACATGGGGGGAGGGGCATGGGGCCCACATCATGGGAGGGGGCGGGGCTTACAGCAGGCCCTCTGCTGGGCCCCCCGGGAGCCATAAAAGGCTCACACGACTATATTAGCAACCCACCCCACATCTTTCAAGCATTCTGCAGCTTAAGAAGTAATAAATCTTAAAGGGGAGGAGGGATTTGGTCAAAAATACTTGCTCACTGTTCAGTTTCACTGAGTTTATTTATTTGAAATTTGGTTAGATATGGTTCTGGTCTATTTATTGCCGTTTGTCTCTAGGAATGTTTACACAAGTAAATGAATAAGACACTTAGAAGGCCTTGGGATAAGCTCTGGCAGAGTCTTTGGTGAGCATGCGAGTGTGATATAAAACAGCTTCTCAAAAAGGCAAAAGAAACTAACGGTTTAAGTTTTTTTAAAAGCAAAACTTCAAGCAGGGCAAAACTGAGCAATTCATGACACCGAGTGAGGGGGGGGGGACGACAGGTTTCATTCGCTTTCATTGGCAAAACAGATCTAGCACTGTAAAATGGGGTTACTCTGGGGGTGGGGGAGCAGCAGACAGAGGGCAGAGAGGAGGGACCGTGGTACGTACCGATTTGCCAGCCCCCACTGAGCACAGCACAGAGGAGTCAGGGGAGAAGGCGCTGCAGTACACCCAGCTCTGGTGGGCCCTTAGCACCTTTACCATATTCCCTGTAAGAGCAGACCTGGCTTATTATACAGGCTACTTTTAAACATGGAGAACAAAGGAAATGTATTCATTCTATTGCCCTGCATGGTGCAGGTTCTAAAAAGTGAATTAATACCCACTACAGCCAACATTATGGAATTAATATGCAAGGCTTCTGATCCGGGGGCTGTGGATATACACTGGGGCGTTTACTTTTTGTACACTTTACCGCCACCAAAACACCCAGTCACTGCATTAAGTGCAGCACTGCCTGGAACATGGCATTTTTCACAATACTATATGGCAGATTGGGGGGGTCTTTTGTTTTGACACTTCATAGGTTTCATCCTGAAACGTAGCGTTAGCTGGTCAACATCTGCAATAATTCCGTGTAGTGGGTCGAGCCCGGACTGCAACCTACCGTCATCCTTCAGGTCCCACACCCGGAGCGTTTTGTCCCTGGAGGCCGACACCAGCATCAGGCTGCCATCGGGGGCGAAGGTGAGGTCTCGCACAATGTCAGTGTGATCCATCAAGTTCAGCAGCAGTTTGCCTGCCCGGGGAAAAAAAAGGGGCAGCGACTATAATAGGAAATACAAACAGAACACCCCGAAGTGAGCCCCTCCCACTCTATCACGGTCTGTGGCTGCACGTAAAAATGTACCTGACCTAGGGGGATGCAGTAATACAACAACAGCAATTTGTCAGGCTAATCCCAGATAATCCTTTTTTTTTTGTTGTTGCATGCTACTGTGCCAATAGCAGCAAGATTACATCTGCTCACTTTTCATCAGGAAAACCAGCTCGGCGATCCTGCCATTGAAACCTCCCTGAAATCACAGAATCAGAGTAATTCCCCTGACACCCAATAAATCTCCTTAAAAAAAAATATCTGAATCGGTTACAAGACTTTACGGAAAGTTTCCAGAGCTGAGGATCACAGCTCAGACCGTGATCTGGATGCCAGATAGAGGTGATAAGCGCCAGGCTGGAAACATGTTGGCACAGATCACATAACACGTCAACTGGAGCCCTTATGCTGGAGTCTAAGCAGCCAATAGGACAGCTGCAGAGGGACCTGCCCCTTAAGGCAGAACTTAGGGCAAATAATAAACAAGCTCCTGACCAATCAGAGACGGATTCCAGTGCCGGCCCACTTGACTCATTGGCACAAAACTAGGGTTGTTCTGCTTGCCTTTCAAGCTGAAAAATACCCCATCCTCAGATTGGAATTTACTGGAGGGGGTATAAAACGGCAGCAAACAAGAGTGCATGGGCAGGACGTGGGTTTCAGGCTCAGAACTCGAGTGTGAGATTTTCGCTGGTTAACCCCGTGAGCAAACTCCATCCAGTGGGTGTATCAGTGGAGTCGCTGGATGGAATCCAAGGCTATCAAGGGGCACGGCTCATTGCACACTTGGAAATAGCAGGACATGGGCCAAGAGAGAGACGTCAAGAAGAGGCCTCAACCCAGTTCCCCCATCTTAGGCAGTCTCCAATTTAGAAAAACGTGTACAGTTTCCTCTCGTCTACAGAGAACCCTGCCACATCCGAGCCTAATTAACTAGAGGGAAACTAATCCGCATTGTGACTGACTATCACAAATTCCTGAGCTCCTAGTGACCCAAACAATCAACCAGAGCACAGAGAACCTTTAATTTCACTTATGCCATTTATCACATTACTGACTCAGGAACAGAATGAGCTAAGGTAGGCTATTATAACATAGCACTGCAGAGCTGGTTAAGATGAGCCAGGCTCCAGGTTCGAGCCAAAGTAGAGGCTAGCACCCAAAAACCTCTCGGGTCAGCTCAGGACTCACCAGTGTATACATCCCAGATCTTGATGCGCCCGTTGTTGAGGCCTGTGGCGAGCAGTAGCTGGTCCTGGCCAAACTTGAAGCGGTGCCACTCGATGTTGACGCAGCGGCTCTGCTTCTCGGGCACGGAGGAGCCGAAGGCCAGGCCCCACACGATGTCACCGCAGTCAATGGTGTGCTCGCGGGGCAGGCTGCGGGTCAGCTGCCCATCGCTGTGCTGCCGTGACAGCCGTCGTGACCCCGGGGCCCCCTTGGGCAGGTCCGCACTGCCGACGGTGCTGTGGAGGCAGTGGGGGAGGGTCATGCTTTCTGTTAATTCTTGATTTTCTTACGGTCTTTATACGGAATGTTTCGACACTGCTGCAGCAAGCCTCCCTGTCCCTCCATAGCGAATGCCACCTTCCAGAAGCAGAAAATCCACCCAAATAGCCGGTTCCGCACCATGCGGATTACCCTCAACCCGTCAGTCAGGAGGTGGTTAATGCCTGTAAAATGTGGGGTACGGAGCCTCCAGCCAATAAAAACCCACATCTAAAACAGGGAGCGGAATGTAGATAATCTCCACCAGAAACCCCCAACACCTCATGGCAACCTTCAGTACCCATAGAAATGTCAAAGGGTCACACCGGAACATGCCTAACTTCCCGTCCAAGAACTGCAGCCATGAGACGACAAGACCATAGAGACCGACACAAGAAGGAGCTGCTAAGGACCAAGGACTCAAAACCAGAAGGTGATGGTCTGCTTTCGATGGAACACCCCCTGCCTGGACAGTACTCATGGTGGCCCTCGTCATCCACCCAAAACGAAACGGTCCCCAATTCAAGTTTGCAATCTCACAAGGAGCGCTTGTTCCCCCCCACTCCCAAGCCTGTGAGGCACAAAACCAAGAGCTAAGAAGATCACAAGGGGTAAATTGTGACAGGGTCAGTCATGGCCCTCAGACTAGCAGATAATACTGGCCACGTGTTCCTGACAGCCAGCCTCCAGCACAGTGGCTTCTTATGTTTTCATGTTCTCCAGGAGGGATAAAAATCCAAAAATAAAAAAGCCACGCTAGCAGTAAACAACTTGGGAGCTGTAACACAGAAGTCTCAGTTACATCATCCATAACTCAAAGGCACAGTCAAAGGGGTGGGAAATTGCCTTCCAGAACAGACTCGATTTGTAATCATTAACCCAGGACAGGAACTGAAAAATGCTGTCCTGCTATTTTACATGTGAAACTAGTTTAGACCTCAGCTGATGACACAGCTGTAGTATTCACTCCTTTTCTTGTTTAACAGTCAACCTGAGTCATAACAGTGGTGGAAAATGTGCATCTATGTGACTGACTGCATGTCATGCAATGGCTGCATTTCCAAATGCATATTTTTAAACAATATAAGACCAAATCCTTTCAAGATATGCCAGAAAATCCAGTTACTCTCATCTACTGTCCTCCCTGTCCTGCAAGGAGTGGATTGCAAGCAGCAAAGCTGCACGAAATTCACAAGAAAAACACAAAGAAAAGAACAAACCTGTTGTGCAAACCTCTAAGAAAATAATCTTTCAGGTGCAGCTACAGTCAAATCACCACACCAAACAAAAATCTGGCAAACAGACCGAAGACATCTGTAGATGAATGCTGCATTGTGTTTGGACAGAGAGCCACTTTATATTCAAGATACCAACTCCTCCTAGGACTCTACAAAAGATGCAAAAAATAATAAGAAGAAGAATAAATAATAATAATAATTATATATATATATATATACACATATACACACACACACACACAGTATATATATGCACTGTGTGTGTATATGTATGTGTATATATATATATATATATATATATATATAAATAATATTCATATTCCCCACTATACAACTTAACAACACATTGCACTTCTAAATCTAAATGCGCATCTAAATGCACAAAAGGCCACTTAAAGCAAATAACTACTTATACAGATCACACTAAAACACACACATGGTGGCCTAACCGGCCCTTGACGCAATATGCTAAGCATACATCACATTCTGAACATCCTCCACCATAATCCTTCTTTATCTGGGGTAAAGTTCACAATCAACAATGTATTAAAGCAGTATGATTCAAAGAAAAAAAACAAAAACAACTATTCCCACGTATGATAAGACTACAAAAAAATCAAAAACGCGATTTAAAACTGAAGTGACCCCTGACATACTAAACCTGTCAAGGCTGGTTGAACACTGAAAAGTGGTACTGAATACCACAACGCCAGACTGCTTGGCACTGTGACCTGCCTTCCCAGAGTGAATGGAGCCACGTAACCGTGCAAGCCTCAACAGCGCGTTGCCAAGAGGGGATCGAACGCCCGCTGGAAAATAGCACAGGCGGCATGTGAATAGCTAGAGGCTCCCAGTCGACTTGGCAGCACACGCCACAAATGCAGACTGTGCCAGCAGTGACATTCTTACCACCTCACTGACATTTGAGCCAAAACAATTCTCTATCTTCATTCTGTCAAATGCAACCATTAAGGGTAAGATGAGTAATTCCAACAGGAAATTCTGTCGCATAAGGCAGCAAGAATGCAGTTAACAGACAAACTTACGTATAGTGTACAGTACTACGACATGCGCATGGTGCAAACACGTAAATGCGGTGGCAACACAATATACAAAGACAATATCCAGAAAATTCCACTACTACAGAATAAATAGCTATAGGATTACATTTAAGCATTACAAATTCCACTGCAGAAAATCTACTAAAATGAGCAAACCTTCATAAAAAAAAAAATTATAAAAGAAACACATGTTAAATAAACTGTTACTGTCTGAGTGTTTCAGAGTCCGTCGTGAAGGCTTGCGCCTCTGTCGATGTGCGACATACTCACAAGTTGCTCAGGCATTTCGACCAAGGTACGAGCCTCACGATGCGGTGCCCTTGGGACCAAGCGAAGTAGGAGCCATCAGGTGCAAAGGCTACGGTCCAAGTCTCCCTTCCGGACTTCTGGTCGAAAGGTGCCACTGACACTAGGAGTTCCCCGATGAACTTAGCCTTGCCTGATGACAGATATGACCCGTTAGGCACACTGTCACACTGTCACCTCATCACAAAGTCCCCCCCTCCCTCAATAAACATGTTGTTTTCATATTACTCTCAGAAAAAAACCATAAAGTCACACCCTCAAATTCCCATACACTCCCATAATTAAACTATTAATGCATGAGACACAAAATTTCCGCCGGACTTGGTAGTGTTTCAGTAAGGATTCTGATGTAACACTCAGATAAACTGATTCGATTAAAAAAAAATCACGATTCCTAACTAGCAAATCGTATCCTGATTTTATACGCATCTTGACAGAAGAGTATGAATGGAGGTACAATACTACACTGCGCTAGTAGGTAATAAAATTTGAAGCAGCGGCTCGTGTTTACACTTCGCCCTCTCGTGAATCCTAAGTATTCGGCACGCGCCTGCACAACTGTCATAAACCGCGCCGCCGTCTCGCGGGAAGTCACGAGTCCGTCCCCAGTCGATAGAAAGTCGCGAATTTATTTTTTTTCCATAACGCCTGCGCACGTCGCGCATCTGAGTCACGCTGCACCAA
Source organism: Petrocephalus sullivani (assembly GCA_026780845.1). Taxonomy (NCBI): domain Eukaryota; kingdom Metazoa; phylum Chordata; class Actinopteri; order Osteoglossiformes; family Mormyridae; genus Petrocephalus; species Petrocephalus sullivani. The sequence goes on along the minus strand of JAODKM010000094.1, from coordinate 1,444,579 downwards.
AGCTATCGCGGAGGCTGCGGCGATGCGCAGCGAGAGGGTGGGGGAAGGGGCGAATGGGACGTGGTTATTGTATACAGGAGAAAATGCGCGTCGTCTGTGCGTGGGGGAAAAAAAAGATACAAGTAGGAAAAAAAACTCTCACGCAAATGGGAATATCATGTACCTTTACGCGTTACTAATGCCATTTCGGTTTAAATTACACCACAAGATACAGTTTTACAGGGTTGTACGTACAGCTTACGCCTTCCACATCATTGTTAGTCATACAGAGCATGCTATAAAAATGGATGAGCATTTTCTGAACATTGTCAACCAAATAAAGCATTATCAGAATGTTTGGGGGGGTTAACTTACCTATTTCATTTTCATTTATAAAGTCTGGGAAGCTTGCCATCTAAATTTTTCTTAAGAAAAGTAAAAGAATTTTTCAGGCAAATTTTTTTTTCCTCACACGGGTCCGGATCGCCGATGCACTACGTAATTCTAGCTAGCTATGTGTAGTTACTTTGGGAAACAATCGTCTGGAGGGGAAAAAACAAACTGATGCTTGAAAAAATTGGCAAGAAAAATATTCCTAACCGTTGTACTAATAGCACGTTTCTCCTGTCAGAAATATGCGACAACGACAAGCATGAGAAAAGAATATTCTAGATTTTACCACCGCTTCCAATCTTCAGCACACGCTCTCCCTCCGCAATTTAGGAATACAGCACTGCGCCGACTACGTTTGAATACACAGCGATGTAATGGCCGCTGGCTGGACAGCTAAAGCGTTCGCACCGCCTGTGGGCGGAGTCTCCACTCACGTCACCCGGGTTGCCATGGCGACGCCTAGGACCCGCGATTTCATTGGCACGTGGGTTTAGAAAGAAGGCGGCTCCGAACCAAAGATAGCAAAAAAAAAGGTTCATTTGGCCTTTGCCGAGGGTTTGGGGAGGGTTCGGCGGCCGCAGGAGTCCGTGTATTAGCACTCGATGCGATAAACGTGCAATTAACGCGTGTTGGGATCATGAAACAATGTGTTCTACAATAGTATCTGCATATCCTGCAGTTTTAAATTACTGGTGACTAAACAGTTTCACATGATACCATTCTTGGGTTGTGCTGCAAATGAGTAAATATTTTGGTATGTCATATTGTAGCAGTCTTAAATGAGATTAAACGTATCCTTAAACTGGAATTTCGGCAATGGCAGTGGTGCAAACTATTATCAGCCATATCGCCGTAGCCAAGTATATAATACAATATGCCCCACGTCATGTGATAAACTGCCCGTTTATTAAATAGAGAGCTGTTTTGTACAGTCTGTGTTTTTGTAATTGCGGGGTTTGGGTTAAATCCTCTTAGTGCCGCCTCCTAGGCTTCGTGCTAAACACCCTTGTAAAATAATCTCGCCAAAAAACACTTTCCTCGTTTAATACGTGACAGAAGATCACTTCCTTCTCTGTAGGGAAGTATTAGTTAACTCTCAACTCTATATAGCCTAGTTGTATTTCACAAAATCTGATGCAAGTTTAGTTACTAATAAATACAATTGATGAGTGAAATAAAATAAAACAATTGTAATATTTATTTTTAAATGCCAATTACACAGACCCCTTTATATGCATCGATTTATAAAGATCATGTTTTATTTACAGAAATTACTCACAAATTAACCGTCGTTAATGTACATATTCCCCGTTGTTACCGTTCTCTCTTTCGTTTTCAGTTAGGCTAATATTCTTGAGTTGTTGAAGATGCTTTGAGTTCATTCGTTGACTTAAGTATTACTACCTTTTTACATGCGTTGATTTTTAATCCTAGGTTTTTTAATCAATCCTTCGTTTCTCTAAATGTTATCTTGGAATATTATGGACCAGTGTCTTTCACAACAATCGGTGAACGGTAATCAAATATATGCCATAGTAATTTTGTTGTTCTGGTTCGTTGAGATACTGGGATAGCAGCGCCCAGGACTGGAATTTACACTTAAGAAAAGGAAAGCACATCTACTACAAGCATAAGGTTTGTCTGAAAAATAGCACACGAGAAATGTAAAATCGTACAAAAACGTATGATAGACTTCAAACTAAGCAAGCAAAATGGCAAGTAAGTAAATAAATTAAATAAACAGGACACAAATATGACGAACAAAGAATATCTGAATACGCAGCTCACCATGCACCTATGCCAGCAAATAATGTTAAACTGGCGAACATCAGTTCGGAAGGAAAGTAATTTTATTAATGGTGCCCGTTCTACTAACGTGTACCCACCGACCGAATATTACTGAAAAGCAAAGAAACAAGGAATGCAAAGAGATCACTGACAAAGCAAGAAACTGAAATTTCTATAGCAAGCGTCCAAATTCACCTCTTCCCCAGTTACTACCTACATCAGAATGCAACAGGAGATCGCGGTTTGTTTTCATTTTTCCGTTCTCGGGCAGAAAAGGCAATATAAGTATAAAGATCCTGAGAATAGGATTCCTTTGTTATTATTCCGTTAATCACATTCTCTTCTATAAAGAAATGCGGGGGTTGAAATATAATAACGATTTTTGGGGAAAAACATAGTTAAACTTTTTAAATAGGCCTACATAATTAACTCTTTGACCTTTGTGAATTCCAAAGAGAAAACAGACTGAAATAGCTACACTCAGATGCTCACTAACATGAGCGAAACGAGAATAAACAGGTTCGATTAACCAGTACTAAAAAACAAATTAAAAGCAAATCAACAAACAGCAGTAACAATAATTATAATCGCATAATTAACTCTGAACGATGAGGATAAGTACAGCAGTTCTGGACAGGAAATAAAGTGATTTTGGATCACCTTCAATCTATAGAATAATAAATTCTTGGTACACGTAAATATAGATCTTTTGTTTGAAAAATTCAATAAGAACTTTAAGACAACATTGGAAATTGGGACAAATACATTAATTAATGGCCCACATTATTTTTTTGCGACGGCAAAGGTCACAAAAATTAAAACTGAAAACTGATTATTTTTTAGTGTGGCGGAGAACGCAATGTTTTTCGGTTATGTTTCTCATGTCTTCAGCCAGTATTCTGGACACATGCCTGACGGAGAGACGGAGAAAATACGAATAAAAACGTGGCACTCGGCGGTGCAGTAATACGACCCCCTTTAAGACCTTCGGGCGGACGTCGCTCTGCTGCTGTATGGCATCCAGTCAGTTCCAGCTGCCCTGACGCTCCGGTCAGCCTTCTGACATGAGCAAATCCGGAGAAACAGAACAGTCCCAACGTGCTCAAAAATAATCCATCATTAATCACAACTGCTATGGCATACTAATGAGACTAAAATCAACACACTCATCGTGGCCCTCGGAGCTGGCGTTTAAACTTTTGTTTGTCCTAACCAGTTTCCAACGCACCCCTTTTAAATAAACTGTTATTTGATACTTCCTCTGTCATGCATACAGACACTGGCTGATGTTGATTATTCTGCTCTGATCTGCCAATTAAATCCAGTGAAAGTTTCTCTCCGTCAGCATTATGACGCTGGGTGTGAACTGCAGTCCATTTTGTCCTTTATTGCGTTTGTTAAACTATACTCGAATTGAATTCTAGCGCCACCTCATGGTTTGACTGAACCAATATGTCCAATCCAGCATTAGGAAAAAGATATTTTCTTAAGTCGCAAAGACTTTATAATAAGGAACTGATTAGCTGGTATGGCTAGGATTGTGTATTCATAATTCATGGGAAAAAGAAAAAACAAATAAAAATGGGGTACAACACATTTTTTTATTTCAATAGCTAATAAACATCTTTGAAGTGTAAGAAATCTCAAATCTGGAAATAATCTGGAAATTATGACATTTGCCGAGCCTTCAACAAATTATTAGGGGAGATTGGGGCACACAGACTTTCATCGCACGCCGATTTGTGTTCCATTCCCCCCTGCAAATAAAAACGCACCTCTGAATTATAAACGGGATTTCATTTTAATGATTTAAACTCCAGTTAATTGCTTGTTTCCGGAAGTAACCTGTCAGTCATCGGGTAAATACATATTATGCTTCGTTAAATACAAAGCCATGGCACTCGTCAGTTTTTGCCTTTACAGTTTCTCACCAGCACATATAGCGTACATTCTTGCGAAAGGGTTATCAGCCCACGTGTAAATTGGTGCACCGTCAAATTGCAAACTGCTTCCCGTACATTCGTTAAACCTGCGGAGAGACCATATACAGGACTTCACTTGGTGTGTGTATATACAAAAGAGAATCCAGGTATGAATATGGCTAGAAATGTCGCAATCAATTGCCGGACCGCCTGTGACATATATGCCATATATGGCAGCTAGGCTTATAAAATCGGTAAGTTGCTAAAAACTCGGATTTACAGCCCTGTGTGAATCTGTCAACGCAGGACGGATTTCTTTTTAAGATGCAGTTTCGGTTTAGTCTGAATGAATCCGTACAACATTTGTATGCTTGTCCACAAAATTGCATTTCAAAGTAGATTTTTTTTAAACAAACTACTGGGTAAAAATGAATGAGCAAATCTTGCCCAGCCAAAGTTACTGTATTGTGCTTGCACCAGTTAGAGCATAAAGGTTTATGGACATTCCCTGAGAGGTCTATGCACCTACTAGTATGTATATGGTTCTTACAACACATACTGTCAAAACGGCTACCCTCACATCCACTTCCGATCAGATGCAATACATCTATGCCAGCAGGTATAACTCTACAATTCATTCCCAATGGAAATCATCTTGTATACAACTGTATGTCGGAAGCCTGCAAGCAAAATTGTTAATCTGATCTTCCCCCACACGAATGATAAGGTGGAATTGAGTCCTGGCACTTAGCAACTGATGTTAGGTAACGTGCGAAGGAATGCAAGTATTTTGACAGCTTCAAATCAGCAAATGAATGGCTTTTGTTTGCTGCCGTCATGGCTGACTGGTGCGCTGTTAGGGATACATGGGGATGGTTTAATATCAGTCTGTACTAAACGTTTCTAACAATTCTTTTAGATCAGATGTGTTGATGGGCTGGCCACCTCATTCCTGGTCAGTACGAGTGCATCACTGAGAACAGGGAGGCTACATCAGCAGGATGGATACAGGGGAAAAAAAAAAAGAAAAAAAGTACTTCAGCCATGATGCATGGTGGCCAAAAATGCACCATACAAATAAAGAGAGATTTGGTCAAAAGAAACACCAGCTAAATTGTATGTTAATGCAAAGATGTGTGCGCCTGATTTATTTAATGACAGCAGCGGCCAGTAACGAGCAAAGGGGAGCCGTTGGGGGCGCAATTTTTTGAGACAGGACAGAGGGCGGAGGGGAGGGGGGGGGGGGGCGGGGGGGGGGGGGGGGGGGGGGGTCCCGCTGGACCCAGCCTCCATTACAGAAGCAGTACCTGGGGATCCCACAGACCTGCTCCGTCTGCAGCTGTTACAACTTCAAATACATTTCAGCTTAATGGCACATGGGGGGGGGGGGCGGGCCGGGCCCCGCGCGCCGCGCGGTGCGCGGGGCTTCTCCCTAACCCA
>JAODKM010000094.1:1407297-1430177 GCA_026780845.1 Petrocephalus sullivani | reverse complement strand
GGAGGGATGCTGTCGTCCGAGTCCGAGCTGTCATCGGAGCCCTGGCCGTCCATGCTCATCTGAAGCAGCTGGTCGATGGTGGCGTCCACGGCGCCGTTGTTGGAGCGTAGGACGCATTCGATGACCTCGTAGTCCATGCTGGGGAACATGATCTTGAAGTCCTCCATGGCCTTGTTGAACTCCAGGCGACGCACCTGCCGCGCCGGCCGACTGTTGTTGAGCCCCCCCGCGGCGGTGCCGCCCCCCCGCGACCCCCCATTACTGCTGCTGCGCCGGAACAGGCTGGTCATCCTCCGCAGCGTCGCCGGCCGCCACGCCGCTATGCTCCGCTTTGCTGGCAACGTTGCCCGGGAAACAGAGGCTCTGCGTCAGGTGCCGGAACCCCCCCCACCTCCCTGCTTTGCTTTCGCTCTTCCGTTCCCCACCCCCCCGACTTCACCTTCTCGCCTCCGTATCTCCCACTTCAGCTAGTCCTCCATCATGCCGATGGCATGTCAGTCCACGGCTGGCGGAGGGTTAGGGAGAGCCACGGGCCTGGGAGTCAAGCTAGTCCTTCCTTCCTCCTTTGCTGCCGCGTTCTCAGTCGCATCCGACACCGTGTCGATGTGGTGGGGCTACCAGGCTGAGCTCCACCACAGCAGAACCTTCAGACCAGAGCTGCCCCCAGCCTGAGAAGCACCATTTCCAGCCTGCGTCCTCAGCACCTGCCAGTCAATAGAGAGTTACAGTACAATTGATCTCCTTTATGTCAGCCTGTTCATAACACTTATTTCTGATATTCAAAAAACAAATGTAGTATAAAACAAAAACCTGAATAAACAACGCACAGTTTTTAAACGATTATTTGATTTATTGAAAGAAGAATTGCCCAAATTAGCAAATCGACCAACGAACCAAATTTAAATAACGGGTTAAATTCGACTACAGTCACCCAGGCTTGAATGCTGCCAGCCCCACGATGGCTAAAAAGTCTCAACAAACTGCACGCCGTGCGTCAAACAAAGGAAATGTCAGAAGACACGAGAAAGAAAATTATAGAAACAGATCAGGTTGGGAAAGGGTTAAAAAGCAATTTCTAAAACTCTGGGACGCCACTGAGGCACGGTGAGAGTCGTGATGTTCCAGTAACGCTGTATGGTCATTCATGTGCCTTCCTAGCAGAGCTCCAACCATGCTCTGCTAAAACATTCAGCTGAACATTAACGAAAACAGCTAAAGAGGAAAAAATATATAATAAATAATGTAAAAAATTTCTGTAAAAGGAGGTGGTTAATCACGACTAGGATTTCCAGAGGGCGTGGCCCTACATGTGAGAGCATGAGAATTAGTGGAATTTATCCCTAATGTCGATGATCCCACCTACCAGTAGCACAGCGTGCCCACCTGAGCAACAGGCCAGCCAGCAGGGAGGTCTTATCACACCTGGGCTTCACCCACCAAGAGCACCAGCACTGCAATGTGGACCAACCAGCCCCCGACAGACTCATCTGGTCAACACATGCAGAAGGCGTATCAATGACTCAACGCACTCGTCGGGGGAAAAAAATGCAGAAGCGAAAAAGCGCGCGTGCCAAATGCTCTGACCCACTGCCGTGAGCCGCGTTCCAGGCCGACACTCGTGCGATGTGCTCACGAGCAGCAGGAACGGAACAAATGCTGGAATACTGCTGCCTCTCCATATTGCGTGCATGTGTTCAGCACGGGGACCAGCGCCGCCGTGCAAACACGAAGTAAACAAGGCTAACTGGAGCCAGGAGACGCATTCGGAAAACGCTGCCCACCTCCTGCCATCTCTTCGAGATATTCACCGGACACCGTGCAATAAACACCCCCGCGTAAAAAAAAAAAAAAAAACACAAAAATGAGCTTAATAGACTTTAAAAAAAATAGACAGAGAAGGAGCACGAAGATGTGATCATACACAGCTGAAACTGGTTTTGCTGTGGTTGAAGACACACACAGGACGGAAGAGCTTCATCGCTGGGACACAGTCATGCACATGCAAACTGGCTGCTCCTCTTCCATAAAAAAAAAAATCAATTTCCTCTGCCAAAAATATTTTAATTTCCTCACTTCAGTTTCAGTAGTGAACCGTATCAATATGAATAAAAAAAAAATTAAATAAAAAAAAAAAATTCCTAAACTTTCATCAAACTCTCCTTGGATATGAGGGGGGGGGGTCAAAGATGGAAATAACAGACCAGTCAAGGGGGAGCAGTCGGCTGGGCGTCCTCGAATCTGGGGGAAAGCCTTGCCTAAAACTCAGCACCCGAGGCATGGCGATATCGTGGGCACGCTCACATGGAACGCCCCCCTCTGCCCCCCAGCTCGGCCTCTTCCCCCATAAGCCAGCCTTCCCTCCATACAGTTAACTCTTATTTGCACAGCAGATGAGTCAGCATGTGAAAGCAGAAGCTTCTAGCACTGCTCTAAGCATTTTTTCCCCCACCATTAGTGTTAGAGGCAATCTGAGAGCCCCAGGGTGTTGGCTGCAAACTTCCATTAACAGCATAGGAATGCGGAGAATCCGGGGCTACATGGGGCAGAAGGCCCCCCCCCCCCCCCCACTCTGCTCCATCCCATCTGCCTGTGCCTGGGAGAGAGCTCCCTGCTGTCGGGGATGGCCCCTAGGGGTGCCAGGCCCCAAAGCGTATGTGCCGCTGCAGGCACGGCTGCCTGGATATCAGGTCTGCACACAAAAGTTCATTCAGCATAAACACTGGGCGCTGGAGCCTGTACCGAATGATCTGATAGAACCAAGAGAACAGGCCGTGTAAGGGGAGATTGTCCAATCATGTTACATCTTTCAGATGCTGGTCATCTCAAGCAAGGCAACAAATTATATTTTAAACATCTTCTGGAGAATCTGGCATGCAGAACTGGTCAACCCTGCATCTGTCCATCTGCTCGTACCCCCCGCCAGACATGCTGGCTGCTGAGCACCCACGACGACAGGCACCCACCCCTGATGAGACAAGGCACTCACAGCAGGCAAGCCGGACACTGCTAAAAAGCCGCGGGGCGATCGCTGGTCCACGGGGGGGCAGGGCCATGACAGGGCCTCCGAGGCAGCAGAGAGAACAGCTTTGACATTCTACAACAGGTCTGACATGGAGACTCGCCTCCCGAGACGAGGGAGCAGAGATCCTTAGCAAGCAGGAAGAGAATGACACCCTAACCAGCTACTGGAGTGATATTAGCTCTCCCTATGTGCAAACCGGTGGCACATTCATATCTGCCTCAATCAAACAAAATTGTTCTGTAAGTATTCTGAGCAGCTAGGGCTATATCCATGAAGAAACCTAGGATATATAAAAGTCCATGATTCTTAAAAAATAAATGTAAAAACCTGAGACGGCAAAACCTTAAACGACACGGTAGTAATCCGGTGTAAAACCCTAAGCAAGGCGCTTCACAAATTCGATGCCCACTGGGAGTCTCGGTCACCCGTCTGTTTTTTCAGTAGTTCTGATATCAGAAACCGGGGGCTGGCCAGAGGAAGATTCCCTACATCCCCCCCCCCCCACTATCCCCGATCGCTCAGCCGCATCAAAAGTCTGCATGACAACCCCAAACAAGTGTTCGGAAGTTAAAATCGGGCATCTCGCCTTAGACCTTATTATACAGCCTCTGTCGGTGCCGGACGTCATCTGCACCTCCGGGGAAGCACAGGATGGAGGCACGGGGGGACGTAGCAGCACCGAGGCAGGGTGCAGCCTGGGTAGAGCGGCTGAAGACACGGGACAGGGCGCGGCGTTACTGCCAGATGGCGCTAACGGGCGGAGCACACAGCATACCCTCTGCCCGTCCCTGAGGAGAGCCCAGCTCAACAGGATGACACGAGGGCCTCCCGTCCTGCTTTGCGGCAAAAGGAGAAGAGAGACAGGATTTCTAATGCTGACCTGGTTTGGTGCGGAGGGGAGGGAAAAAAAACAGGGCGTTGTGCAATAATGGAAGACTTAATAAATGCGACACGTCTTTCACGAGGCACCCGGCCGGTTCGGTGTACCGCGCCCTTATCAGCTGCCCACTGGGGGCGCCGTAACTAGGTTTCTCAAAAACACAACAGCGATTTGCCCTTGGATGGGGCACGGCTGCTCTTTTGCGTTCATATATTTAACCAGGTGAGGCCGCTGGGGCATTAATCCCCCCCCTGCTTACTGTAAGGAGATGCAGCACACTCTGTTCGCCGACTTCCTCCCGGTCAAATCGGAACGATGACGGACCTGTGTGTCAAACCGCTGCGGGGGACAAACAGATAGTGGATTTAAGATGGGGCACCCCCACATGAATTATGCCACGCTACACGAGAGTCAGCAGTGTCGAGGGGGGGTTAATCCATTCCAGAGTCTCCTCCTACACGCAAGTGCTTCCTTGTCTGAAGATGGTACCTTCTGCTCTCTAGGCGACCGCTTGTGGGGTACTGTCCACCCTCCCCCACTTCCCAATGTGCATTCCTTTTGCACAATGCCACACTAATCTGCACCTAAGACCCCGCTAAATTTAGCCCGTAGATCAGCGGCTCTTTGTCCCCTCCTCCCCCTCCCAGCACAGAGGCTGCCCTGGCGAACGATTTTTGTAACACTGAGGCTAAAAGGAGGAGGAGTGGAAAAGGAAAAGCAAATTAAATTCAAACCCGCTATCTGGCCCTGGTCGGACCACTGAGGATAGCTACGCGAAGCAGGGGCCTCATTTAGCCGCACACAGGAAGCGCTAAAACGCATTATTTTTGCTCCCATTTAGAATCGAAAAGGTCTTTATGTACACCGGAAACCCCCCCCACACATCGTCCATTAAAACTTTATGGATAAGCTTTGAATCATTTTGTCAAGAAACGAAATGAACGACATATAAATGCCACGATCGGAGGAAAAGCATATAAGTAATAATGCTTCACGGCTTGTAGCTAGTCCCCCTGCCACGAGACGGTCGTTACAGCATTATTACAGTACCCCCCTGCATCGGTGCAACTAATTCATGAACGCTCCATCCCCATGGTTACCGGGCCCAACTCAGTGTCTGGCGCTAACTTAGAAGCTGCGCTAAAAACCTCCGCCATTGACCCTACATGACTACCTATGAGTGGGATGACCTTTCCCGTATTTCCACCCATGGCCAGAGGGGGCACCATTCTCTGAGGATTCCATATACAAATAGAATGTCAGAGTTTGACACTAAAGTGGCATTTATTTTCAATGTAAAAACTTTAGAATGTTTACAAAATACAAGGTACACTCTTGACAAAAGTTTTAGATACTGTGGGGAAAAAAAAACATTGAAACTGATGGAAATTCCAGGGTAGTTCTATTGTTGACTGTACATTCACCGTCCCACAGCTGCGGATCCTGACTGTCAGAATCAGCTTCTCCAGTCTTGACTGAAATACCAGGCAAGCAAAACACACACGATTACCGTGAGCAAAATGCAAAGTGACAGCCAGTGGACCACAACGCCAACACAGCCCTGGTCTCTGGCTTCCTGCTGATGCTGTCCTCACGGGTACGTTTATCACTCTCCCCTTGTTCACCGGAATGACGTCATGCATTTTCCGGAATGTTTTAACGATTCCCCAAAACTCACAGCATCCGGCAAGCTTCCGACCTAAATGCACGCAGCGATCCCAAAGAGGTTTGAACGCGATCTGTGCCGGGAGGGTTGACGCCTTGCTGAACTCGCGCGTGTCCCAGCATTAGTGGCCAGCTAATAGCTTACAAAAGTCGGAAAGTGGTTTCTGGTAACCAATTTAAGAACTACTTTTCATGTCCGGTCTCTCTATTTTTAGCCACGAGTCCATCAGCTCCTGCTACCAGCGGTGAACACCCAGCAGGACCGGCATCACCACAAAGACACGCAGCCTATTCCGAGCGAGTCGCTGCCCTCTCCTGCGTGTTTATGTTCATCTTATACACACAATTGAACTCTGCAGGACTGCTGCATTCTCTTCTGATTATACATGCCGCAGGGATGCGGTGTAAGGTGAGCTTGCCACTCCCTCCTCCTGTACCATTTCTTTCCAAAGTGACACACATCTTTTGGGCAAGCAAGGTCAGACAGTCCCTGGAGCAACTAGGGTTAAGGGCCTCACTCAGGGGCCCAGCGGTGACAGCACTTTGTGACCTTCAGATCACAGGTGCTACATCCTAACGCATCAAGCCACACACCACCGCCAACTCATTTCCCCGAGTACACATTTTGACCAGCTACTACAAAAACAACCAATGCCTAGCATGTCAGACAGTGTGGCTCTGCTCATATCAGACAGCTCATGACATCTCTCTTTTTGGGTCTGTGTCATAGACATGAGTCTCCCCGATCCTGTTATGTACAAATATGCAGAATCAGGAGTCTGGTTCTGTGGTTTGACTCACCACTCTGAAATTTAAACGAATACGAACAATCACTCCTGGGGTTTCGAGCTGTGTCCAGTCAGCAAAAGGTAATTTTGATTAAATAATTATTCGCAAACGAAGATCGGCATCGGGGAGAACCCAGATGAAAGCACCTTGGAAGATCTTTTCAGATCAGGTGAGTGCTCCCAGGAGGCCCACTCACCTCCTGCAGAGCCTCAAAGGCTTCATGATCTACCATCAGCACAGGGGAGTAGAAGGATCGTGCCAAGCTTAACCCTCCTAGTCGTTCAGCAATATCTCATCCAATGGTGAAAAAAATGCCCAAACCCCCCCAGAACAATCCTTTTTTAAAAAGCTTTTAATGAGGTGCTGGGGCATACCGAGCCCCCACAACATCCCGATTCCCTTTCTTGACGCCAACAACCCGCACCCCCAAACCTGTACCATACACGGAGTACTCAGAGCTTCGTTACGATACAAATTATAAAAAATTAAAATGAGTTAATTAAATCTAACGTCCTGCCTGCATGGTGGCAGCGAGCCAAGAGGCAGCCAGCTGTCATAAGACAGGAACAAAACCACCAGCAAAAAATGACTGAACAGAAAGCCCACGCCTGACTCATCTTTTAACCAGAATGGAATGGGGGGGTGAATGTCATTTAGATCATGATTTTCAGATAGAGGGACGCATGATCAGATAAAGGACAATGTGGTTCCAAATTAACGTTTAGCTGACACGCCGGGACGGCCGCGGTTATTCAGATGGGAAGAGCCCGGATTACGAGCCCAATCTCGCGTGTAGAAGCAAAGGGGAAAAAAAAAAAGAAGAGGATTCAACATCTGTGCCATCAATCACATTTAAATACTGTGCACATTAGGCCTTTTCACACTAAAGTCTTTTTTTCCCGGAAACAAGTGATTGCATCACCACCTGGATGCTCCCCACAGGTGACGACATTTCTGCTAAACTGCTGGTCCCCATTAGTCTGGCAGCGCCTACGTGGACAAGCTTAGTGCGTTTAGCAAGCGCTAGCTGGGCCCTGTAGCGAAGAGAGAAGCATGCGCCGTCAGCCTGAGGTCACTTTCTATGAAAGTGTAAGAGTAACTCAAACTGGGACCTCGGTCTTGGGGGGTACCACTACACCGGTTCTGTACAGATCTGTAGATTTCGTAGAAATCACACATAAGACATCCCAGAACCCACTAAGAACGACAAGGGGCACTCTCATGACAAAGGTGCCCCCCCCCTTAACAAAAAAAAGTGGGAAAATGTGAAACAGACTAGTGATCTACGTAAGGGCTCCTGGCAGGACGGCAACACGAGCGATTCTGCGATTCAGTGGGTCAGGTTTCCAATAATATCTCGTCAAAGGCTGCTGTGATTCCTCAAACGTGCCGTATGAAGGGACTCTGCCGGTAATGGAGGACAGTGTAGCCTTTACTGTTCTGGGAAACTGGCGCTCAGGAAAGAACAGCAGGAGATGGCACTAGAAATGTCATCTGCCAAAAGCACCATCCAAAAAAAAAAAAAAAAACCTCCAAACTCAATACATATACAGGAGTTGCAATTAGCTGTAGCTGACTGGACCACACAAATGTTAGTTTGTTTGAACTATATAATTAATGACTAGTTTTACATTGCAAACATAAACCATAATTAGGACAAACTTAATTGGAGTGCCAACTGTGAAAAAGTAATCTGTGTCTTATAGATCGTATATGCAGATTATGTGTACATTAAGCAGACCCTCAAGCTCGTTTGGGGATAATTCAACTAATAGCTCAGACTTGTTAAAACCTTATCTAGCTCTGATATAAGAACATAGGAAGCCTTACAACTGCACATTCCAAATATTCGATTACAGACATTAGGTTGGAGCTGAACATGTAATCGAGTTAACAGTTCAACAGGCCATTTTCGAAAGAGCAATTTTGAGGGTGGTAGCTTTTGAGTGAGTGATAGCCAATTAAAACTGATCTCAAAAGTATTAACAGAATCCCCCAATGAAGCTTCATCAAACCGCCGTTTCATCAAGCGGTTGCACTTTTCAAGTAAAGAGAGGGTGTCGAACTCCTCGTTCCTGGGTGCGCATGTAGAGGACGACCTGAGGAAGACAGCAGAGACTTTACTTCCTGAGGATCCTCAGGAGGAACCATCTCACCCAGAAGCTGCTGGAGTCTTTCCATCGTTGCTCCACAGAGCACATATTGCTGCTGTGTGTGGTTCGCCAGCAGGACAGCATCAGAGAGGAAAGCGCACCAGAGGGTCGTCGCCTCTGTTGAGTAGGTCATCGGATGCCCTCTCCCATCCCTGGAAGATCTTTACAGTCCCCGCTGTCTCAAAAAGGCCCAGAGCATACTTAAAGGTCCATGTCACCCCGGGCACTCTCTGAACTGCTGCCCTCAGGCAAACGTAAGAACATGAACAAACAGTTTTTACCCAAAGGCCTTGACCGCACTAAATGCTACTCATACTGTGTGACCCTAAAGAGAGCAAATGCGAACAATGCATGTGTGATATGGTGTTTTACTTTTCCATTCTTAGAATCCATTTAATAAATCTTCATATTTATATATTTTTATAGTTTATAATTCCTTGCCATTTTGCATTAACAGGTTGGCATCCAATTTCAGCGAACATATGCAGTGACAAAGATATTCAAGGCGATATAGATTGTTGGACACAGGAGGAACACTGGCAGCCATAACCACACCTATTTACGGGGTCACCTTGAGAGCCAGACGGCTCCCGGGTCGGCACACAAAGCCGACTGGGGGGGCTTTGGCCCCTCTTCATACGAGTCACGTCAGATGCCGGGTGCATACAACAGTAAGAACACAGTGCACAGTCGAACATAGATGTAGTGCTGAACACAAATAAGCACCACCTTAACACCACCAAGACCAAAAACTGGTAGTTAATTCCAGGAAGAAGAGGAAATCCGAACTGCAATCCATCGATATCAACGGGGAGCGTGTGGAGAAATTCCTCCAGTGGAGCTCAAACACCTCGGAGGTTGTGATGGAAGCCCAACAGCATTCATTTCTTTCTGAGAATCCTCAGAAGAAGAGAGGGGGCCTGAAGAGGGAGCTGCTGACTGTTGCTCCACTGAGAGACTGCTAACGTACTGCATCTCTGTGTGGTTCTCAAGCTGCACCATGCCACACAAGAAGGCATTACAAAGGGTCATCAACATGGCCCAAAAAAATCATTGGTCACCCTCTTCCCTCCCTGAAGGACCTATACAGCACTTGCTGTCTCAGGAGGGCCGGCAGCATCTTACGGGACTGCACACACCCAGGGCACCGGGTGTTTCAGCTGAAGGACCTATACAGCACCCGCTGTCTCAGGAGGGCCAGCAGCATCTTACAGGACTGCACACACCCAGGGCACCGGGTGTTTCAGCTGAAGGACCTATACAGCACCCGCTGTCTCAGGAGGGCCGGCAACATCTTACAGGACTGCACACACCCAGGGCACCGGGTGTTTCAGCTGAAGGACCTATACAGCACCCCCTGTCTCAGGAGGGCCGGCAGCATCTTACAGGACTGCACACACCCAGGGTACCAGGTGTTTCAGCTGCTGCCCTCTAGCAGGAGATTCAGGGTGCTTTGGTCAAGGATGAACAGACTCAAGAACAATTTTTACAATAGGGAATTAGATTTAATCAATAATAACACTGACTGGACTGTATGACGACTAGCTACCTCTCTGGACAGTAGACAATGTGCAATGTACAATATTTATAAACATATACATATTTTTTTTCCCTACACTATTTATATTTTACACAGTTGTGTTGGATTTAGTGCCGATGTGGGACAGTATCCTAATTTCGTTGTACTGTTGTACAAAGTATGACTGTGCAAATGACAAAGATTTATCTTAAAATACCCAGATAAACAGAATATTGCGATACTAGACAATTTTTTTACAAGAAGAATAAATTCTGTGCAATTGGAACAGAAATCCTTTAAAAGTAAATAAGTAAGCCTGTCTATGATTTTGAAAGGGGTAATTGCAGATCATTTGTTCTGAGCTGCAAGACAGCCATGCCATCCACAGCACTTTCACTCCTGCCACTGGAAAAGAGAATTCAAATTCTTGAACAAAACTAAGGAAAAAAAGTCCACGTGAAACGTTTTACCCAGTGCATTATCACAACACTGGTGCTAGCAACTCCTCGTCAGGCTATAAAAAAGCCAGATCTTTCAAACTCCACATATGCCCAACACACGCATCTCAATTCACGTAAAGATCAGACGATGACACTTCCGACAACCAGGTGTGCTTATTGCAGAGTTTTATTATCCAGGTTTAAAGCACAAGATGAACAGGAACAGACATTAGGAAACAGCTCCTAGTGAAGAGAAGCGCCATTAGAGAGATGAAAGGCCACAAGGAAGAAATTAGATCCTCTTTAAGAGAATTCACAAGCACTACAACTTCTACACGCTTAAGCCCAATAAAAGGGTGCTTCTCCTGACTAACCTTAACACAGCCAGGCAGCGACAAAACATCTGGAAGGACAGGAGGGTATGCTGAATTTCAGTCTGAAAATAAACACTGCGCTCCCAAGCTAGATTACCTAAGGGTTATGATAACCCATTGAATTCCCTGCCTTGCTGATAACCGTACAAGCTTGGCGCCTTTTCTCAAAATGTCAGGCAAAGGAAAGAAAAAAAACCCAGCAAGATGGGGGGTGGGGGGGGGGGGGATGTCGTTTAGCGATGATCTGGAGCACACGGCTGGTGTTCTGTCAACAGCGGAGGGATTGTTGACAAACAGGCGTAAACAAGCACATTTGGGTGAAATCAGAGGGGGGGGGGGGGGGGGCTCCTGCAAGGCTCTTACTGCCAGACATCCTAGGTGGCCTGGCCAACCAAGCTGGCAGCAGAGCCAGGACAGTGTAAGCCATTACATCGAGGCCTCCGCAGCACCAGGCCACCGCCCTCATGTCGGCATATGGGGTGGGGAGGCGGGGGATGAGGGGGGCTACCCCCCACTGGGCATCAGAAGTCGATTGTGGCAGGGCCCATTTATACCTTTAAGGGGTCACAGGTCACTTATTAAGTGACCAAAAAGTCCCCCCCCCCCAAACACTACTGAGCCACACATGAGCTACACTGTGACAACAGAACCTGGGTCCCACCCCCGGACCCTGTGGGAGGACATATGCAGGGGAGCCTGTCTACCGAAATGCACTGAATTGAGCAGAAAGGCCACGGCTAAAAACGCAAAGACAAATAAATAAATTTAAATCTGCCCCCGTCGTACAGACACAGCGAGGGGAGAGACAAAGCGGACAGTCAGGCATACTCCACATCAAAACAAGGCACAACCCTGACATCCCATAATCCCCGTTCAGCAGCCAGAAGGAGGCACAAGGGGCAGCACACACATTAGAGAAGATCACCCCCCCCCACCCATTTGCTTCCTCCTATCCTGTGAGGCGCTCATCTCAGTTACACGATCTATGAAAGCTAATAATGACAATAATGATTTTAATAGAGTCAGTGTGGGCCATCTGTCTTCCTTTACCCCAGCTCCCAAGAATTCACCCATGAGACTGAAAGAGATCCCTTAGATTTATGCTAAGGAAAACGGAACATATCCCGCTGTTTCGAAGAAAGTGAGAGTGGACCCCTCACCACCCTCCGGCCATGCAGGCAGCCCTTGTGACAGAGGATGGAAAGAATCCCCTCTGAAGGCGGCTTCCATGCCACTCAGCACTCCCAAATTCGGGCCCGAAAGGGATAATCGTGCTCCAAATCCAGCAACTGGCGTTTATAAAAACAACAGCAGGCCTTGCCAACAGTAATAAGCTGGCGTACGCTACAAGAACAGGGCAGAAGGAGGGCAACAATGTAGGACATACCGAGGCGGAACACCACTTACACCCTGTCCAGTGTCACGTGACTGAGGAAAACGTGCATGAGCAGGAATCTGTTACTGGCACAAACATGAATGATTTTGCATCAAACTTCTTTCTATTTATACAGTAAAAAAAACCCAGGAAGCTGAGGATGAGGCAGGGGAACACCCCGGACACACAGGCACAATGTCTTTTGGCTGCCAGGGGGGGAAAAGAAACCTTTTCTCTAAGGAGAAGATGCAAACTCCAGAGCCACAGAGCAAGCCAGGGATTTGAAATGCCAACCATCAAGGTTTAAGGGCACAGTACTACCGACTGAACAACATGTTAACAATGGGAGGGGGAGTTTACGGAATATAAACCGGACAGCAGGCCACGGTTACAGTGGGTGAAAGAAAGGCCCTGAAAAAGGCCCTGCTTCACATATGGATGCCCCTGAGAGCGATCGCATTTTCACTGCCAATGTGGCAAATAAGAAAAACAAGAATTAGAAGCAGGGAGTCATTGTTAGCACGAAAAGACATTTAGCTGAACTTCACTAAACTGCAGCTACTGATGAGGCAGCACCGGCAGCCGTTCAATCCTCACTAACAAACTACTGCTGATTGGGCGGGGGGCGGGGGCAAGGAAATGAGCACGAAACAAAGCCGGGACAAAATCAGGCATTTACGCAGGACACCTATGGGGCCAGGAAGAGGACCGGGGAGGTCAGCGGGGACAAAGCCCCCCTTCTGGCCTTCCTCTCATTTTCTTCCTTCCTCTTGCTGCAGACGTTCACAATGAAAGAGGAAATTCCCTAGAGGTGTCACATGACTGTCAATTGTAAGGGGGAGGGGGGTCCAACCAGATGGGACACACTGGGTTTTTTACCTTCCCATCATCCTGTGGGAAGGGCAAAAACAGCAGGTCACTGATCAAACAAGGAAGGGGACCAGCTGTCCAAGACAACCAACAGTTGAGAGTCAATCACCACTCTGACTTATCTGTAGTCAATGTAAATGGCCACGGCTGAGCCACCGTACATAGCTTACCAAGAAATGCTTCCCTACCAAGCATGGATTCCACGCAGAGGCTCTTTAACGGGGCCTTATGGACTGCTGAATGCGACAAGCTGCTCTGCAGAAAAGCCCATGGCAGGTAAAGTGGAGGGAGCCTCGAGCCGGCAGCTGAAAAGGCCAGTTTCTATTCATCCGATAGCATTAGCATTCACGCCGGCTAGCGGGGTGGAAGGACAGCTCGCTGCATGCCAGCGCCGCCAGACAGACCAAGCCTGGCACTCCAGGAAAAACAAGCCAGCAACTGGCAGCAGGCTTCTGTTCTTAATCCAGTTTTATGTGGCACGGGCAATTTTCTATTTTTTTATAAAAAAACTCTTCACATTTGAGAAATTATACAGCGTGGGAAGATAAATGACAAGCCTTGATCTCAAAGTGGCATCTCCACAGGTATGGTGGCCTCTCATGGTGGCCGTGTGGGCTGGCATGAAACGGTTGGGCGCCTCCCACAGGAAAGGCAGTCCCCACCCCCATCCCGGCCCCCGTCCACTGAGGCTTGGCACCCGCCGGCCTCCCAGACCTTCTGCCGCATGCTCTGCATATCTCAGGGCCCTTTCTGCCTCTGCGCTCGTTCGGAAAATGGCAGCATCTCCGCAGACATGGAAATTCCCCCCTCCCCCCTTCTCCTGAATATAAGATTCACTGCACAGTGAATTTGTTTAAAGGGATCAGACTCTTCCCAGGTACAGCATTTACACAAATACTTTGAGCTCGCCATCATTTCCTGAACAAAAGCCAAACCTAAAGTACAGCTTACGCTGGACAACGGTGGGCTGAGACGCATGCAGAAAGCTTTCTTCAGTTTCCTTTTCTGACATCTGTCCCAAATATTTAGTAGCATATAACATTAATCATTGCTATGAAGCATTACCGCCTTATTGACTGTTATATTACATCTTATAACATATTTATTTGTTATATATCCGTTATGCTTTCCTCGTTAAATGATGGCCAAATGTTGTGGTTCCTTTGCCACGCAAACCAGAACACTAAAATATCACTACAAATGACAGATCTCTGGCAGGGGAGGGACAGCCAACGGTCTGAATGGACCAGAACCGCTTAGGGACATTCACAGAACATTTATCCGTTCACTGTATAACCCACTTCTGCAACACTAGTTATTTATGAGCCGTTACAACAGAATTCCATGCAATACTTTCCCGGAGATTCTTTGCAGTGTTACTGTTTGTCTTCTGTTTAATGTCTAAATGTCTTTTTATTATCTAAATGTGCACATTGTGCTACTGTAAACCTGTGGTTTCCTTCAGGATAAATGAAGTACCTTATCTATATTTAAAGGAGTCAGTCACATGCTACGGTCCGTGGTGGTGGCACCTGTCCTGGGAGGGAGACGGCGGCACGTCGCCCAAATAGCAGCAGGTGACACCGGTGGACCCTGACAGAAGTAGGTTTATTAATAGTCGAAACCATGGAAAGGGGGGGAACGAGGCAGCCTGTGGCAAGGGACATGGGGCGGCGAGCCTAGCATGTCCTACCTGTTCCCTCACTGCCAAACTAACAGGGAGGACACAGGGATAATCTAGGGCACGCAGCCTCCACCAATCAGGTGGCAGGAAGGACACCCGTAGCACAATTAGCCTGAGCAAGCACCAAGCAGAGAACGCAAGGGGTACTGACCATAATGCATTTCACGTGTTCTGGCTGGTAGGTGGCTGAACTAACAGTCAGAGCCAATCACTAGGTCTCCGTCTGTAAACCCATGCAAAGTAGCCCCGCCCACTTCAGCGACGACATAATCCAATTGCTTCTCTTCATAGTAACGGTTCTCAAGACCAATCCCAGGGGGACCCCTCGTGTTTACTTGTTCGTGGCCCAACTGAACTGTTAATTAACTGGGTCTGACTGCTTATGATTAAACTCTAACCATCATTTTTCTTGATATCTTTGTTTCAGTAAAGCTTATAAACAGCAGATTATCATAATTAAAAGGGTGCAGTTCAATAGTCACTGGCCTTTAACAAGTAACAGATCTTCTCATGATTAAAAATTTATATTTTTCTATTGCTTGCTACAATATCAGACCAACCTTTAAATTCTCAAAATTAAAAAACACCCTTATTATTGGGGCTATAGCTTATACATCCAGGTCTGCGACATTCAGCTCAGTAAATCTTGGCTACACAAACTTTAAGGCAAACAGAAGCCATAATATAACTCTGTTTATTCTGTCATCTTCCTAGGACCAGTCGGAGAAACATAGTTTTGTATGATAAAACAAGGGGTTAAGGGCAAGCAATCACCAGCGCATCTATTCTGCAGGTCACCCAGACTGAAAATGTTCATTTTATAAGTGTTGCTCAATGCTCTCTGATTGGCCACTTGACTCCCTGGGCTAAATATTGCAGCGCATCTTCCAGAAAAAAGCAACTACACAGTATTTTATAGTACTGGTTTAATACATCAGCGCAGAGGCCACCTGTGGGAAACAGAGTGTCCGCATTAAGAAACTGCTGACATGGTAAACAGCACGGAGACAGATGCATCGCCACCCCATCCTACAGGTACGACTCCTGTTGCCCAGGATATGCAGCCAAGGCAAACATCTGCAAAGTTTATCAGCACACCAGCAACAATGGAAAGTGGGAAAACTCAAAGGTGGAAGCTGTCAAAGGAGATGCAGATGTTTAAAAGGGAATATGAGCTGCAGCAGAATCAACGTAAGCATTATATTAAGAGGAATAAATTAATTTCTGTTTTTATCAGGTATTTGAGAGACCCAGATTCAACTTTAAGACTATCAACTAGGACCGCACTTCAACCACTTCAATTAGTAATATTATAGAAATAACACGGCATCTTGGAATGTTTTTTTTCCCCCACAACCCCTGTAGTCTCAACAAAACTTTGACAGGAAAAAGTCTTTGCGGCCGCGAACAGCCACGCTGCCTATTCTCCTGGTTGCTCGGCCAGGATTTACGAGAAGCTATCTGCAAAGCGGGGAATTATGAGAAAATGGTGCTGGTTTCTCCCCCACCATCCTTTGTGGGCATAAATAAACACTGCTGTGTGAAACTATCATTCCGATACCAGCAGCAATGCATCTGCCCATGAATGCACCCCCAGCCCCCAATAGTGCCCTACTGTGCATTTTCAAACAACATCATATTTATGCAGCTTTACAATTAGACTCTCGTGAACAGACGCGCATGTTTCATTAAAAAAACGGAGTGCAAGCGAATAGTGACCTGCAACAAAACTGTCAATATTCAGCATACAAATGCCCAGTAACATTACATACAGTAAACCAGAAAAAGCACGACGGCAGTTGAATATTAAATGCTGGCAGGTCGCTTAAGCCGGCTCGGCGCGCACCGCTATGTTTAAGGGCGTAGGGGAGAAGAAAAGATGAAACGGGACACCCTAGGGCCCGCGGCCGGACTGGCAGCGCTGGTCAGGGCTGTGCTCTCACAGGACGCGCCGCTGGTTCGGGGGACGAACACGGAGGCCTTTTTCTGTCCGCCAACCACTCGCTACTTCGCCAATAAACACACACACACGGCCCGGCGTTTTTTTTAACCGGGATACGTCCGAGCGAGTCGCCTCAGTCCGAAAGTGGCCGGAGCGTCCAAGTTAGTCGGCGGCGGCAGCGAGCCGCCGGGAGACGGGCGGCTGCCTAGCGGAGCCGTCCGTAGCCGTCCACAGCAGTCCCCCCCCCCTCCTCTCCGAAATCCCCGGCAGAAGCGAAAATGAAGAAATAGAGGAAAAAAGGAAAGGAACGCGAACGCCTGCGGAGCGACAAACGCACTTACCGGAGGGGACGTCAAAGGAGCAGCTTCCCAGAAAGGCACGGCGTCCCCGTCCGCTAGACCATTACCGCACGGCTGCTGCGGACGGCTGTTGCTGGCCGGTGGTCTCCGGCGTCTCCCTCTCGGCGGAGCGGCAGTGAGTGCGGGCTGCTTTTTTAAAACCTCTTCCCCCCACCAAGACCCCACGAGGCTTCGATCGCCTCTCCTGCCCCTGCTAGACAAGCTAGTGAAAAATGTAAAATAAATAAATAAATAATAATAATAATATTAAAAAAAACACCATGGAGGATTGGAGAGGGGGCAAAAGAAAAAGGGAAAAAAATGTTGGTCTGATTTTCCTTTTACCGCTGCGAGAAAAAAAAAAACAAAAGAACTAGACAGCAACCTAGTGGCGAAAAGGGGGAACTGCAAGTGCAGCGGGGAGGGGGGGGCGGGGTGGAGGCGTCCCACACAAAGACGCGCGCTATGGGAGGCGCTGCGAGCCGCTTTAACCACTTTCCCGTTATTCCGCTTTCTGGCTGATTTCTGTGACCCATTAGCCTTCATGTGAGCAGTCTTTACATACCAATCATATTAAAATGATGCTCGTTTCTCAGTATTTAGGCTACAACGATTGGGCATCATGCCGATTAACATAACATGGGCTTTTTTATTTTATTTTATGTAGCCTAATAAAAATGCCGGCACTTGTCTGTTGACATTATTTGTTGTGCTTTTCCAAAAATTATATTTTTGTCAAAGTCCTATAACCTTTTTAACTGTTTTTTGGATCAATTAAGCATAATCACGAAGAAGCGACCGGAGGAACTGCTCATGGACGGATGGCTATTACGGTAACGCAGTGTTTGTGTCCGTTCCTAGTAAGATTAAACTTACTGGCCCTCCGACTTCTTCGCCTTACTGAACGACGAGCTCCCATAGCGAAGTTAACATGTAATGATGCATACAATTAGTTTTTAATGAGTTCGGCTGCTGCTGTACCGTCTTCGTGAACTGGTAAGCGTATTCTTGTGCGGTTTTTCGTAGGTAATTAATGTAAATTACAATAGTGGATCAACACGCCTCACTATGTAAAACATTTGGATAATTTTTCCTCTTCCATTAGAACTACTACTATCGCGCCGGGCAAAATAGACTAAACATTTCAGTTGCATAGAATAAATATTTTCAGCATGTCATATAGCCTGTTGAAGAATGAATGAGAAAACTTTAATGTGTACTTTTTGGTCTGATCGAAAATTAAAAGATCAATGGAAGCTAGTTATGTGCCAATTGCATCACACATGAAAACATCTAACAAGTCTATATTTTTAGCTTGCGTAAATGCGATTAGACAGACTTTAGGATATATTCCTGTCAGTGAGAACACAGTCTATGAATGAAGGCGCATCATATTCGTAAATGCACAGTAGATGGGTGCTTGTATATAACAGTGAGCATTAGTGCTTTGCACGCGACACAAACTGTGCGCGCCCTGGTGCGGGGGGAGCAGGTCGCTCCTGGGTCGTGATGAATGGCACCATTATCCGACACATTGCACGGCTGTGGTGCGGCTGATACGAGGAAGACCAGCTGCCAGGCTCCCGCATTCCTGAGCGGGAGAGACCGAGGGCTCTCTGCCCGCTGAGCCCCAACAGCTGCGGCGCCAAGCGGCTCGCAGTCGCTCAACGTGCTCCTTTCATACCCGCGTTGATCGTCCTCCCCATGTTGTTATCCAAATAGTTTTACATCGCAACCTTCAGTTATACACCCTAACCCCCCCCCCCCCGGTCCCGGTGGCAAGTCCGTCGACATAAGTAAAGCACCATGTAAAAATTCCCGGCACTTACACAAATAAACGGACCCGTGAATGCTCGGCGCAAATAAGCGGGATGGTTTGCTAAGCAGATGGTGAACATGGAGACAGAAGCAAAAAAATAAAATCACAGACAAACCCCCGTCATGTTTTATATTTCTCTTTTATTCAGACAACCCAAATAAAAGGCACATAAAACATTGCGCATGTGTTTACATAATTATTCTGGACAGACATACATTTAAAAAAATGTAGGAATGTTTCTCCTTTCTGCTACTCAGAAAGTCTAGTCTTCATATATACAAAAATTACCATTGTTAATGTTCTAATACAAAAGATTTATAAAAGGTTATTTTACTTTTTTCCGTCTTGCACATATCTATCATGACTACCACGTCCTCAAAACTAAAATGGTTTATACAAAGATATACATTCATTAGCCTACACAGGGTTTCCAAATATGCCAATTCATCCATACTGGTAATAATGTAAAAGAGTAAATCAATCAACTCTTCCCCATTCCCAGTTAAACATTTTAAACCACAGCTTTTAGTTCAACTCAAAAAGCACTTAAAAAAGGGAAACCAACAGTGCATAAAACAGATCTGTCCAGCCATTTTCTCTTAAATGACAAGGAAAAAAAAAAAAGAAAAAAAAAACACACACTCAATGGTTTCCCAACTTTCCTTGACAAAACTAGACAATGCCTTAATTTCATATTCATTATGGCAATGGGGATCACTCTCCACACTCACAAAAAACTTCGGTTTGCTAAAATAAAGTCTTGCACTTGACAGAGCAGGTGAAGGTCACTTCCACAAAACTAATAATCCACTTTATGTCCATCAGCAATAACCGCACAGCATATACTTGGAGTGGCAAACGTTTGTAAGTAATTTCAGGCACATAAATCTTTTCACTGTGGAATGATGACTGCAAACATTAGCTTCACCTTCCCAACTAATGTTGGGTTGATTTAGTGTTTCTCTTTCCACAATGTTAGTTAATCTCTCGTCATTTATTACACCTTGTTTTCTTTTTTCAATGTTCAACTGATATGGATTCCATGCTCCCATAATGCTAAGGAGCAGATTAAAGGTGTCCCCCGCACGTTCGGTCTCATTCCGGGTAGTGCCGCACTTCTTGTACCTTGGCACGGAATACGACAGTAGGTCACAAATTAATATCTGCGACCACAACACAAACGGCGGAAGGCCAGGCTTGACAGTCACGCCATCCTGACTATATATGCTGCCTTACTTTAGACCAGAGGCATTTTGCAGCCTGTGCACTACACACTCATTGGCCTACAAGTGCTTTTTTTAAGTCCACAGTAAAGACAAGATCAAATGTCCATTGTGCACTAAAGGATTCTGGGAAGGCGCACACATGACCTCAGCAAAACCCTAAGCGACACTCGGGGCACCCGTTCAGCCTTATCACATGTTCCGGTCTGCAAGAGTACATCTGAATCCTGAAGATGGCAGTTATGAATGAGATATAAACAACTCGATGAAAGTCCTTTAACATTTTTCTCTCTAAATGAATGGCCACAAAAAAAAAAAAATAATAATAAAAAAAAAAAATCGAGTTGTGGATCCCTCATTTCTCAAGGGGGTTTGTGTTTGAGTTAAAGAAAATCCAGTACATAACGGTGCATTAATATTTACAAAGTAACATTACAAATCTAGGATGCATGTAAGACAAGAACTAATAGTTTACATAAACCAGACTGCTGGGTCACTCAAATTTCTTGAGTGGAGGATTCTTACTAAGGTTCTTTAAGAGTAATAAAAACAAGGGTATAGTTAAAAACCCTACAAAAACTAACCAACATGATAATAATCATAAAACTTGAACATTTTCAGGACCTCTCTCGGCATGGCACCTGCTGACCACTAGATGGCCCCAAATCTACATAAAAAGATTCATTACCTAACACTTAAAATCTGATCTTTGATAATACTGATGTTTTCAGAACATTACACATGGGATATGCGTTTAGTGCAAGACAGAGCTTTCATTTCCCATAAAATGGCTGGCGACAACTGATTACCACGTAAGAAGCACATTCCCATCTATCCCAAAACAAGGGGGGAAAAAATCCTGCAAAAAAAAAAAAAAAAAAATCTAAAAGCGGAAGTGCCCAAACCTGGCCCTCAAAAGCCCCGGGGAGCATGTGTGCTGCTTTTCACTCCACCTCAGCTCTTAATTGCTTCATTGAAGTTATTACTGGGAAACAGACCAACTTATCCGGCACTTCAGAAGTCAGCGAGGCGCTATTTTAAAGCATATTCCAAAACCTGCTGGATTCCAGCATTTCAGCACCAGGGTTGGGCACCACTAGTCAAAAGGGACCATGAAGAAGTAAATCTGAAAAGCAAACAAGGTTGAGCTGGTTGATGCCGAGGATGAACATCATCCACTCCAGATGCACAGTCTGAGACTGACACGTCTCTTCCTCGATAGTTTTTTTTCATGCATGATATTTTAAAAATTTTTCCCTCCCCAGCGGAAGCCTTTGTCCCTTTTGCTATATTTCTTAAAATACGTAAAACAATTAAATACTGTTTAGCAGGCTATAAAAGAAAAAAAAAAAACACTAAAAACCCACCACTCTATAAGAACTTCAAAAGAAACATTAAAACCTGCAACACAATCTTTGCTCATCTTTTCTACCAACTCTCAACCTTAACCCACGCAAGCAAGGCTTCTCCATACTCAAGAGCACAGCCTTACAACCAAAACATACCTGCCCCCAATCCGTGTCATAACATACCACTCGTGCAGAGTCTAATTTCATTACTTCAGACAGGGTACTCTAGGGGTCAGATGTGTCTCAGAGTAAAGAGGGTGGGATGAGAGAAATGAGGAGGGGGGGGGACTTGCCGATGCCTACTGCATCTTCTAATTGGATCTTCTACTACTCACACTGGAACACTCCCGTTTACGCAGCCAGGCCAGAAAAATACAGTTTCCTAAGTTGCTTCCAGCAAAGTAAACTTTACTATATGGGCTGAAATGGGAAGCCCTGTTGGGGGTGGAGGGTGGTGGTGAAGGCAAGGAGTGTATTCTTAGGTATGAGTTAGGGGAGTGTGTGTGGATGACTTTGGGGATGTGGGGGTGGGTTGGGGGGGTTTACCAGGGCGGGGAAGAAGGCAAGACTTGGGACAGAAATGGCATGCTCTCCATGGACCTCATGGCGATGTTGAGGGGGGTGGTGATGTTCATGGGCATCGGCGTGGTGATGGCTACCGGGTGGGCGATGTTCATGGGTGCAGTGGCGGGGATGTTGACTGAGGCAATGTTGACCGGGGCCGTGATGGTCACCGGGTGCTGCAGGTTGACCGGCGACGTGATGTTGACGGTGTTGGTCGCGATGTTCATCTGCGCTGCAATGGTGATGGGGTTGCTGGCGTTGCCGCGGTTCATCGCCGTGGTGATGGCTGCAGAGTCCGTGACGGGCGTGGCTGCAGCGGAGTTGCACACCTGGCTCGAGTCTGGATGAGAGAGACACCGAGAGTGAATACTCCACTGAAACCAGAATACGTTCCTCATGACTAAAGTGTCAAACTTCCGTGCAGAATTTACCAACGCTCGGTTAAATACCAGAAGTGATCCGTCACACATCTGTGTATTTCTTGAATTGTGTGAGGCCATCATGAATATAGCTTTTTATTGGTTTTATGCATGGAAGTGACGCAGAACCATGTAGGGCTGTCAGCAGGCAGGAAATTAAAGTGATGTGTGGGCAACCTCACACTCCGCAATCAGGGCTATTGTGCAGGTCTGCCACTGCACCAGAGTGCGGATGAGACCATGTCTGAGTGTGTTCAGGCTGGGCTTTCACATCCAGACACAGTATTACCTTTTGCTGCCCCTGATGAGCTCCACTTCCAGTCTCCTAGGCCTATTCAGAAATAGACACACAGGGTTATAGGCGGTGCCCCCCCCCCCCCCCCCCCCCGCTGGTTGGGGGGGGGGGGGGGGGGGGGGGGGGAATAAAAAACTATTTGTGTGTCCCGCTAAAGGCC
>JAODKM010000094.1:1379068-1407197 GCA_026780845.1 Petrocephalus sullivani | reverse complement strand
CCCCCCGGCCCATTCAACAAAAAAACCCAACGGGTAAAAGGGGGGCCCCCCCCCCCCCCCCCCACCGCTGTTTGGGGGGTGGGTGGGGGGGGGGGGGTGAATAACAAACTTATATGATTGACCCATGAAGCACTCTTCAAAGTAACTAGATGCATGCTACAGGTGTGCCCATCAAGACTCATCAGTCTTCCACAGTTCAGTGGATGCTGGGGGTAACAGTGTACCCAAAGCTGGTCTGAGCTTCACTCCCTTGTCCATTTAATCCAGAAGACTGCATGGGGCAGTTTGGCCCAGGAACGATGCACTCAAAGGAGACAAAATATAACTACCAAGTCCATGTGACAGATGAGCCCAAGGGGTAAATACTCTCCAAGGTAACACACCTGCAGTTCCAGCATACCTTAGAAGGTGACTTATAGGAACTGATTGAATTTAGGTGTACCATCTTCAGAAGCTGTTGCAAACACCTTAATTAAAATAAGTATATCATGCCATAAAAAAAAAAAAAAAAAAAAAAAAAAACTTGTTTTACTATATTGAACTGCAAAGTGCTTTCAAATCACTGTGCACATATTGGCAAGGGCGTAAACTACATGAAGCCAGCATATAAACATTTACTCGCTTTGAGATTTAGCTAGCTGTTGCACTCAAAGCTGAAACCAGACGGGCCTTGCTGGGGAGGGTGGGGAGTTAGCATTTCAAACAAACAAAAGCTCCTCCAAGCTTCAAACAGCATCTTTTGAGATAATAATGGCCACTTTAATTTAGCTATTAGCTAGACTAATCAAAAGGCGTCATCTGCGCTGTGAGGAGGGATCTTGCCAATTAGCATCTCACAGAAGCACTGTCAAAATCACCCTTGCCAAACCATTATGAGTCGTGCCAAATCAGTGTGCTCCTTGGCAAGCATATGGACCTTCCTTACACAGTTTATTCTAAAAGGAACACAAACACAGGCGTGCTTAAGAGCCACGGCATCCATAAAGAGAGGGAGTCTGGAGAGAACGAGCAGTTAGGATGGAGGGGGGGCAGAAAGATCGGGCCAGTTTCATGTCCGCTAGGTCACCCTTCCTGTTCAGATGACTACACTCAAAAAAATGTCACAGTGGGGAAAGCCAAAGGTCACATCAGACAAGGGAAAGTGGTGCATTACGAAATGACAAGGGATAGTCATTGGATTACTCATGTACTCTATCATTTGGAAGTTTCAGGTGTCAGATTATTCCCCCCCCCTCCCCCAAACACGCCTGCAGCGGCAGGTTACCAGGGTGAGTGTGAATTGCACAGTGTCAAACCCTGCATCTTCACATCCCTTCTGGAGAGAAGCGACATTCACTTGGTGTGACACCTAAAGCCCTGCTTCTGCAGTTTTCCCAGCATCCTTCAGTGCAGTATGATGTTTTCAGCACACCGCGGGAAACACGGAGAGACACTCGCTCGTTACTCCCGGAGCAACCCAGATTTCTCTGCCAGCTGCCAACAGCCTTCTGTCAGGATACAGATGTGGAGAAATTACAGAGAAAGGCAGGGGTGGGGCAAACCCCCGCATTCCTGGCAAATGAGGGGCCATGTTATAGATATTAGATACAGGGTAACCAAATGACCATGTGCAGCTATCTCTCCCATCTGAAAAGCCCCGAACAGAAACTCACCCCATTAACCATTTGCTCCAGAGGCATATGGGCGAAGGTGTCAGTATTTCTCCCTGCAGTCAGGCTGACTGGAATCGCTAGCCCGCTTACGACTGACGGGCATCCCGCCCGGGATGTACCTTAGCTTAGTGCACTGTACCGCCTGGGATGTGCTCTCCGTGACCCTGCTCAGCATAACCCATGGGATGATTCTACAATATCTGGTACATGCTGCAGATATTACCACAGATGAGTCACTGTGGCTTTGGGAGTTAATCCAGAATGTGTTTGCAGGGCTAGGTGAGAGTAGAATGGAGAAAACCACGTTGCGGTGGAACTGTGATATGGAGAAAGTGGCCTACAGGGGCGTTCTAGGATTGTTTTTAAGGTGGGTTGCATATGAGAGGCCAATCTTAACATTAGCCAGTGATACATTTTGAATTAGGAAGGGGCCAGTGAGCTTTGAGCTGGTGCCTCTAGTCAGCAGCTGGTCTGGCAGAAACAGGTACGGGGGTGGGGAGACACTGACTCAACATTCCCGTGGGACTGACTCAGTGTCCTGTTAGTGCACCAGCATTCCTCACTAGAGACTCAGGGGCCAAGAGTGCCCCCAGGGACGGCGGTGGCTCTGATATGCAGTGCGTCCATGTAAGCGGATTCTCTCAGCCACACAGAATCACAGTTTGGGAAGGGCTAACGTCACAGTTGGAGAATAAAGGCACCCGATCCCCTAGGGATGGGGCCACGGGCTGGCGGGGTGAAGTACCTTTGTTACAGGAGGCATTGAAGCCGGTCTGGCCGTGGGTCTTCAGGTGGCTGGTGATGTAGGCGGCGCTGAGCATCTTGCCGCAGACGTTGCACGTGACCTTGCCCTCGTGCCGGATCATGTGAGAGCGCAGGCGGTCTTTGGTGGCGAATGCGGCTGTGCAGGCCTGCAACATGGATGGGGGGGGGTCTAAGACCGCAGTCCAGTGCTATCGATACTCCTGATCCTACGTTGCCACCCGGAGGGGGGGGACTTTAAACCTCGGTTAAGCTCACCAACCGCAACCTTCCCCAAAGCCGCACCGCAGACAGGACAACGGGCGGTTAAACCACAGGTGGTTCTCAACTCCTTTCTGCCTCTTATTTAGCTGATCATGCTTACGGTTTAACCCATTTAGATACCGCTTTACAACCCAGTCATCGGGGACCCCAGACAGTCCACATTATTGGTCTCCCCCAGCTCCCAGCACACCTGTACCAGCTACTCTGCGTTTCTGATTGTTAGGTTCAGGAACTCAGTGTTCCACCACCACCCACATGCTTTCAGATCCACTCCAGGCCTACATCACACTCTGTATATAGAGCTATGAGCACAAATCGCCCAAGAACCATCCTATGCTGACTCAAACCGGACCTCCCAGCGCAATGTCTTACCGTTACTTGGCATCTGAAGGGTCTTTCTGTAGAATGAACGTGCTTCACGTGACAGTTGAGATGATCCGGCCTGAAGGAAATGGGGTGGGGAGGTGCCAGATCAACAATACTAGGACAGGAGACCACTGCCTCGCTCACGCCATCCACGCATTCATCCACTCGCTCATTCACTCACTCACGCCAACTCCATATCCATATCACAAGAGCCACTCAAGCGGCTTTCCAGGGTCCGGAATTCTACGCAGGCATGTAGGAGCCGAACCCTGTACTTCCACTAACGTTCCCACAATCCAGCAGACTGGTGAACACCTTCCTTTAAACCCAAAGCCATCAGTTACCCATTAGTATGAGTCTTACAAATCAAGGCCGACACTGTGATGCTCAGGACCACTCTGCACTGGATGAAGTGCCTGGCTGAGGTCACAAGGATCACAAGTCGCCCCACCCCATGATCACACCCCCGTGAAACCACCTGCTCCGGTACGGCATCTGAGAGGCATGCGCAGATTTGTCCGAACTGCAGGCGCCAGAGGAAAAGTAACCGAATTAAGATGTCGTACATGCCGACAAACGTCACTTTTCTACGGCATCACGGGGGCAAACATGGAGAAGAACGATGGCTTTGAAGCAGAAGGTGGTCACCACGGGTCTCGAGGAGCTTCGCTTCCGGATTATTTACGAGCAAGTTAAAGGTCTAACTTTAAAAGGAAATCGCTCCGTCTGAATTGTGGGACCGTTTCAGGCTTTACTGCAGTCAAATATGCACAAGAGATACTTTCAGCAGGGGACGGAATTCTCAAAGCGCAGACAGCACTGGCTCACGCTCCCGGCCCACTCCTCTCCTCGCCGTACCCGCTAGGGCGCCTCGCCGCCGGCCGTGGGCTACACAGCCGATCAATGGAACCATCAACATAACCGAAACTGTGCCATCAAAAATTTTAGAATATTAAGCGCCCCCCCTCCTCCCAAAACACTAGGGGGAGGGCTGAGGGTACGAGGCCCGCATGGCGAGATCGAGAAGTCTGACACGCATTTGACCTAACGAGGCAGACGAGGCCGGCAGCGGGCACGCACCTGGAGAAGCCCTTCCCACACACGGAGCAGACGTACGGCTTGTTGACGTCGCCGTCGTGCGAGCGCACGTGGTACGTCATGCGGTCCTTCCTCTTGAAGCGCTGCTGGCAGATGGGGCACTCGAAGGGCTTCTCGTCCGAGTGCGACAGCTTGTGGCGGTTCAGGTGATAGACGTCGCGGAAGGCCTTCCCGCACATGTCGCAGCCGTGGTTCTTCTTCACCGGCTTGGGTGGCTTCTTCGGGGCGCTCTGCTGCGGCATGCCGGAGAGGGCGGCGGCAGCGGACATGACACCGGGGCCGGCCGAGGCAGAAGAGGACGTGGTGGCCGTGGTGAGGATGCCGGCAATGGTGGAGATGTAGGAAGAATTCGCGGCGCCGTCACGTGACACGGTGGACACCAGGGGCACCATGGTGGGCGCAGTCTGCACCTTCTTGGGCCGTGACACCATCTTGACGCCCGTGTGGCAGGACTCATGGCGCCGAAGGTGGTAGCTATCTCGGAAGGCCTTGTTGCAGTATCCGCAGATGAATGGCGTCTTGCTTTTCGGCTCTTTCTTCACCACTGCGACGGGGCCCACATGAGCCCCACCCCCCGTCCCACTGACCATGTTGTCCTTCAGCAGTTCGGCGATGCTGACCGGAGGCTTCTGGTCCAGGGGGATGGGCAACACGGGCTTCTGGTCCGGCGGGTCGGCGCCGGAGTTCAGGAGAGGGAGAAGGCTGTTCTGAGCCACCTGGTGCTGGTGGTGCAGAGCCTCATTGGCCTGCTGGGGGGCGCAGAGAGACAAGAGCACACCCGGGGGATGTCAGCACTGGCAATGGTTGCAGCTTCCAGTAGGCAATGCACCGACATGGCGGGTCAGTCACGCGATTAAGACGCTGTTAGCTGAACCCGGCTAGCAGGACTCCATATCTAAAGCTTACGAGAGACTGTAAATCACCAGTAGAAATATCCATCTGGCTAAGAACTCATATGGAGGTCAAACACACCAAGTCAGTCAGGGTCTCTTCAGTGGTACTTGAACAAACGAGTTTAAGGACCCACATCAGAGAAAAGAAAAACCCTATACAAAAAACCCTCCCGAGACACAGAAGGGACCCACACCGACAATGTTCTTAAGCAAAATTCAGCCCTCCCAAGAAATGGCACATAAGTGAGAGCTTCCAACCAGATCCTTAAAATTCACTGGCCTTACCTGTCTACCTTGCAGTTAAACTTTGATAAGTGGGCACTTAGAAGGAAACACAGGTAGTTTGCGATATTGTGACCAGCACTGGATGTGCTGAAACCTGATGTGTACTGTTCTGCATTACAGCAGCGCTTTGAAAGATTTAAGGGGGTTTACATCCGCCTCACAGATCTGCGTACAAAGAACGGCAGACTGCCAGGTGAGGATCTAAAAGGGTTTGGTGTAAAAATGACTGTCCACAGCGATGGGGTCGACTCGACCTTTAGCGAGAGGCTAGCAGTGAAGCATGACATCCCAGGACACGTACGCACCAGTAAGCCCATCAGGATGGTCCGGTCGCGGCAGGCTGGCTTCAGGCGAAGCGCGAGAGGCAGCCAGCCAGCTTGGCAGTGTTACGACACGGTAGTCTGACTCAGCGTGAGCTCACAGGAAGCAAAATCAGTCTCCCCAGGCACCCCCTCCGACACGGAGGCATTTACAAGCACCCCCTGACCGGAAATGTGCAGGAAAGCGATCCCCTCACTGTCAACCCACTGTTTCAGCAACAGAACTGTGTCCACTTAGTTACCTACACAAACAGGATTCAAATGAAACCAGTGAAATCACCTAGCACTGGTTTAAGTATTAAAATGATCCTCTTTGCCTCTTCACAGTAACATGCCACCTGCTCTTCACATGCAACAAACAAAGGAACAAGACAGAAGTAACAAAGGTCACCACACTCTTGACATCCGTGCCATCAAATCACCGCAAGGCGTTGAGATGTGCCGGTATGTGCCATGCTTCCGTCTGCCACAAGATGACTGGAGGGTGCGTGTGTGCGTTTGAACCACTAATGACCTCTCAGGGTGTTTGGTGGAGAAGCCAGCCAGCCTCAATAGGATGCAAATATTGTGATGAGAAAAAAAATCTTCGCAGGCTACTCAGAGCCAAGAGGAATGTTCTCTTTCACAGAATGATAAGAGAATCCCCATATTGCTCATACGTGCGCACAGGCACATGCAGAGAATAAATTCTGCTAAACATGACTAAGGGGAAGGGAGGGGAAAAAAAAAAAGAAAAAAGAGAAGCCTCCCCCACAAAGACAACTTCTTACACGCAGCGCTGACACAAGCCTGATCGCGTGTCGCTCCGGGCTCAGGGCTGCCTGTGCCGTGGCTGTAACCTTAACACTGACTCACCGCACACTCCCAAAATAAGCTCTGCCTCAAACCCAAACCCTCCGACTCGCGGTAATCCTACCACCCAGAGCGCAACATCGAGCGAAAGGTGACGCCGGCGCTCGCAGCGCGCTCCCTACGTGGCAACTAAAAATAAACCCCTCTCAGAGTTGTTTTTCGCAGATTTCACGTGGGGTTTTTGGGAAACCCGAGAGCAGGAGGACAGACTTGTTTGACCTGGTCTTGGCTCACGGGCCGGCTCTGCGAACCTGGGAGAACATCCATCTTGACGGATGTCTAGGAAGCATTTGGGCCCTCGGGGCCCTCGGGGCCCCTCGCGCTGGACGCCAGCCAAGATCAAGCTGAAAGGAACTACAGGCTTGACATAAACGGGGCTTCCATCCAAAGGGGCAAAAAGGAAGACGACATCAATTTGCAGGAATCAACAGTGACCCCGCATAAACACTTCTGAAAGAAGTGGTTTCAAAACACTGGTGATGTCATTTCCTCACCAAAAGAGGTGGGGAGGAGTAAAAAAAATTAAAAAATAAAAAAAATGCTGGCTTCGTGGAATTCACTCTCAAAACAAAAGGCTGATATACTTCTAGGAAATGCAGTTTCATAAATTAGCCTGCTTACACAGAAGATGGAGAAAAATAGATTGTGACCCCCAGAGGATCTTGGCTTAGCAGAGGGAGCCAAGATAAAAATCACGAGCACACCAAGATGGTCAAACTGAGAAGAGTCCCGATTCGCCAGCCAAGGGGAGAGTGCTCTTGCTTTGCTGGGAGAAAGAAAAAAAACTGCTGACATTTTGGGGGCTTAAAAAAATGTCTCTCACTGCTAACAGGCCAAATATGGGGGCACACCAAACCTGACCCCTTGCTTTCAGGCTCAGCCATCCATCCAAGCATTGCAGCAGAACAAGGAACAGGGTGAAAGAAAGGGGGGGGGGGGCATGAATTCCAAATTCTATCCCTTATGCTATCTGCTCCATTGTGGGGGACAAAAATCCAGGCAGCAAGGCACTTAAAGCCCTTGGGGGGGTAGCAGCTTTGTGAGAGCGTCCTCGCCGATTAGGATGCACCATTCATATAGGGAGGGGGGTTCCCCCTCAGGCTCACCACAGGCGAGTCGGCACCCCTCCCACCCCCAAAACCTAGGCCCTTTGTCAACACAGTGTTATACATGTAGGACCCAGATCATCAAATCAGCTGCAGTTTCTTGTCATGGTATTAGGGCTTGGACACTTGCATCTATATACCCATGCATGCATGCTTGTGTGGTGTATTTTGGGAGGGGGGGGTTGACTACTAGGATACACATCAAGTCTGACCACTAAGGTCACCATGGCAAAGAATGCAGAACCTCAAAAACCAACAGTTCAAAACTTCAGAAATACGATACTTGAGGAACCTTTAAGGTCCCCCCGCCCCCATCCACAAACATCAGAGTGCACAGAGTAGTACCCCATGAGAAATGACACGAGCACATGGAACGATCCCCATGGCCCCATGACTTGTGCTGGGTCTTGCGCAACTCCAAGACCGAAACCAGAAGAACACTTAATAACACTGCAAAAAGGGCAAAAATTCCAGCCCCCGCCCCCCCACTCCGCATTTGAGTCAGAGACCACACATGCCTTCACAGAGCTTCCAGCACCACGTTTTGCCTGTCCCGCAGCACGTGTCTGCGATGACTGAGTGGAGGTAATAAAAGGGCCAGCTATGATGCAGGAACACTGCCAAGACTCTCGGAGGGTTTGAAAAGGGGGTGGGGCTTAATCACAGAGCCGGGACACAAGGTGGGGGGGCATTCCTGAACTTCCTTGGTGCCATGTACTTTTAGTGCCCACTGGATACTAATTAACACATTAAAAAAAAACAAATATTTGGCCAATCAATTCAGTCCCTCCAATTGCTTGCTGTGGAATATGACTGCAGCTTCCCCTGCCCGCCCCACTCCACAGCGGGACACGAAATCAGTAACCTCCAGGCTGTGAGTTTGCGCTCATCACCACATTACCCGTGATTCAGGATAAGATTACAGGTAAGCAGGCTGCCACACAAAGCTACCTAACAAGGACAGTGATGGGCTACTTTCATCAAAGAGACTGGAAGGAAATCTGGTCTCCCCAACAAGCCACCAGGCAACCCCCCTCCTACTAAAGCAGAGTCTGGTTTTTAACGCCACTAGAAAGCGGGCTATGTCTGATTAGACACATGAGGGACCATCCTGGATCCTCAGCAAACCCTACTCTGCAATTTAGGAGCTTAATTTTAAGCCTAACACGTTGATATAATGGAGGGATCTCTACATTCATCAACGAATCAAACCACATGGCACAATGATTGCACTGAGCTCTGAACTTCATCTGGGGGGGAAAAAATGGACCCCCCCCCCCAAATCAGTGATGTCTGAGAAGCTGACTGACAGCTCTACGTTCCAGGTGAGGGCCACAGAACAAGTGACATCCTGTGTCGCACGGCCACACGTTGGTGGCTGGGGATACTTGCAGTGGTCGAAGATGATTCAGAAACTGTGTCCGATTACGTCCGACTCACCGCACCCCCGAATGTGCCAATGCGGTCAACTCAAGACATGTTGAGGAGAGTCTCTTAGAAATACATGCACCTGAGCCCCGAAATCGACTCATGTTGGGTTAAAAATGGCGTGAAGTGACTCCGGCGGCACCTGGCAGGGATTCTGATCTGCCGGCCGCGCTCCAAGGCCACCATGTGGGGCTAACACCTCCCTTTCTCACTGTGCCACGCTCACCCAGACAGCAAAGAACAAAATCCAATAAAATGTTAATGGGATCATGTTTTTTAACGACATTATTGAAAATGCACAATCCCAAAACATGTAAGAGTCAATGAAATGTAATGTAACATTCTCCCACAATGTGCCGAATTTCAATGAGTAATAAAAAAAAGCCATCAGGAAAAAGAAATCCAGACAAAAACATGAAATTTAAACTTTCCCCATTCCAAATGCTCTGTAATTACTCTGCTCTGACAATGTGAAATAATATAGCAGGCAGCTTGGAACTCAGAGGGAATGCTTAAATATTCCAGCCCTAAAAGTACTACACATTTATAGGTAATTAAACTGGATAATAGTTTTGTCTCTTTACTTCAACCTAACCTTAGGGGATTCACTGGGTTTAATACAATAAATCAGGTTATTTGCACAGGAAAGTGACACGGAAAAAAAAAAACACACACACAACAGGACTGCACCTAATCAGTGCAGGGCGATAAAACTTCATCCTCAGCCCACATTTAGTCAAGACATCAAGTACCTGATAGCGAACTCATACGGTTTATTCTTGAGTTGAGTCATATTCTTTACGTAATTATGCAAGTGTTCAATAGATATTATACTTTCAAAAGCGTCCCACGGCAAAGAGCTTTCCCATGCCCCATAAAACGCCGTCCACCCATCACTAATATACAGAAATATTCTTAAATACCAAGTTATGCAAGATCTATCGGCTGCAAATGTGTGCCCATCGGGCCCAGTGAGTCAAAGCCGGCTCTGTGACTCACTCCCAGAAAAAGGAGTCCTTCCTGGGGCTCTCAAACCGGATTAGGAATTTTAATGGGCGACTAACATTTATACCAGACGCGGGGCGAAATGTAATTATCCGGCTTAAAATAGCGGCCCTTGCTATTCCAGAAACTTTTCGGGGAGCCGAACGCGGCGCGGACGTAAAATAACGCAGTAAATGGGGAGATTTAGTGGCTTTGAGAGGGGGCTGGGAGGGAAAAAGGCGGCGGGAGACGCGGGCTTCTCCCCGGCGGCCACCTGGCGTATCCCTGCCCCGAATCCGGGCCGGGCTGGGAGTCCCGAAAGAAAAGCCGGACGTTTTCCCGCCGCCGCCGCACGGACGGCGCTACGGGCCGGGGCAGCGCCGCGGGGGTTTCCCGCGATAAAATGCGGTAAAATGTCACGCCGGTCTCAGAGAGAGCGAGAGGAGGGAGGAGGAGGAGGAGGAGGAGGAGGGTGGAAAGAAGAAGAAGAAGAGCCGCCGAAGTTGCACGGGGCCAGTAGCCATGATGAGCAACTTCAGCCCGCATCCCGAAGCCGGGGCCTGCAGGCTCCGGGCAGCATTACGGCGCAGAAATCGCCCCCCCCCCGCAATCGGAGAAATACCCCCATGTGTGAAGAATAAAAAACACAGCGACGCACGCTCGCCTGCGCTCGGTTTTATTTTTATTTTCCTCTAACTGGGGAGTTGCGGTTTTTAGGACAGGTCGGCTGCATTCGAGGCTGTGAAAATGGACGTTTTGGGAAAGATTAATAAATAAATGATGATGATGATAATAATAATAAATAGCCCCTGTGCGGTTAGCGGTAGCCTTGATGGTGGCCACGACTTATCTTTTATGTTTAGTTGGCCAGACCCCCCCCCTCCATCCGTACAATAAACCATCACCTGCATCTTTATATAAGCAGCGCGCTTCGGCCCCCATAGCCCGGCGAGGGGATGAAACATCCATTATTATTCCGAGACCGGCCCAAACTTCGCCTTTTCGTCCCCCCGAGCGGGGTTTTTCCTCGCCAGCCATACCTCACAGCTGGAAGTCTTGGGCTGCTGTAGCAGCTAGCTCGCTACCATTGTTTTGCCTGGATAGATTTATCTAAAATCAAAACCCCCCCCCGTTAAAAAAAAAACCCAACCGGTCCCGTAAGATCGCGCCCGTCCTTCGATTCGCATTTCGGTTAATTAGTTAGACCGTTTTTGTCCGGAGTAGCCCGCTTACCTGGAATAAAAATGTACTCCAGCTCGGTTCCATTGCAACACTTAAAAAAAACCTGCAGGAAACCTACAAGAAATCTACAACAAAGCAGCTAAACATGGCAGCTGCTACAACTTCCTGTAACCCTTGGCCCGAACCATCTGACAGCGGTTTTGGGTGAAATACGGACTGTTTACAATCCACACTGTTCCTGCACAGAATTGTGTCGACACTTTTTATACAGAAAACACGCTCAGCGACACTATAAAGTATACTTTCTCGATAATAATTTACTTTTTTGTGATCTTTTCCATGTGAAAGAGTAGTTAAAATATCCAAATCCCCCATTAAATCATGTTTCACTAGTCCGACAGGGGGCATTCGAAAGATGGCATTGAGTAAATCATTTTCACCCCGCTATCATAAAGCGGCTGCAAACTGTACTCTGTATTTTTTTCTTTGATTACTTGGCAATGCAGAATATTGTGGCGTGCACCGTGTGCGTGCTTATTAAAGTTGCATACAATGCAGTAGTGTCGCCGATCCACAGCAGTGAACATTTCATAACAGACGGTTAAAAAAAAACTGGGGTAAAATCACCTAGGAAGCCAACTATTAAGGCGCGATTTGGCGGACTGCTCGCCAGGAGTATTTGCAAAAACTCATTCAAACGTTATAGCTGTTTTCCTGTGTGCACCAAAGCGCAAAGGCAATGCGCGATAGATTTCATACACAGGATCATTTTCCCGCACATTCCAGTGTTTCCCGCGTATGTCGTGTTCGCTCTGTTTTAAGCAATATTTCACAATTATAAACCGCTCAGGTGACGTAGCCAGCAAGATATTTTACACCATCACCAATTAAAAATAACAGACACTAATAATAAGACCATACATAATTGCAATTAAGAACATGTTTTCAATATTCTTAAAATACATAGATTATGAAAAGGGACTGCAACTTAATTTTTTCTGGGGTATTTGATGTCATTCCAACAGCCATATTTGCTATCTAGGTGGTTTATTGAAGTGACTATTTGAAACTTTCACGAAGGTATACCAACAAGTTCTTCAGTAATATATCTGGATATGCAGTACAAAATAACTGTATTCTGTATAGCTGTATTCCAAAGGTTTATTAGTGGTAAATGCTGTTCCACTTGCTCTTTAGAAATTTTTAAGTTGTTGAAAATTCAAACAATTTCATATATTTCTCAGACTATAGAGCCTTTGTTCAGATTAACTGCTCTGTGGACTTATCCGTGTATTGTAGATGGACATTCAAATTCAAATACAACTCTTTGGATGAAGCACAAGGTGGCGAAATTTTGCTTCATAAATTATATGTAGTACATCGAAATCTGTTGACTTCAGGACAAAATAGTAGACAGTGAAATAAATTATCCCTGAACTGTAAGATTAATTAAAACTACATAATCTTCCTGAACACGCACATACTCTAACCAAAGTATACTACAATGAATTTCTGATCAAAATGTATTAAAAGGTTGTGGATAAGACAAAAAATAATTCAGACCAAATACTATCTAAAGTTTCTATAAAGAGCTATTAGCTTTCTATTTTTGAATGTAATAAATCTTGTAAATCCTGATATTCAGTTAAATTTCATGTCTGAGTTTGATTTAAAAGCAACTTTTGTGTAGTATTCTGTTTGCTTAGCATTAAGTTGTAAAACGCTCCAAAAGTTCAAAATTGAATTTTACCTTCACAATGTTTATGTGGGAGTAATGTTGAAAATGGCTTAGAGTTATATTGCACAATGCGTGTAGAGAAAGCTGACTTCATAGAGAAAATATGTTGAGTTTTTGGTATTCACACGTGACTGCAGATAAAACAGGTGTTTTTTTACAGACAGTTTGTTAAATTATTTGTTGGTCACATGGTTGAACACGGGCACAGCGATTATCTTTTATTTATGACTCATTATAAATACAGAGCATCATAGTTACACATTATAGCCTGACTGCTTCCTCTGTTAGCGAAATGCTAAGGAAATCCTACCTAAGGAATACTACTTAAGCCATAGATGGAAAAGTAAAAAGTCCACCAGAGCAATAAAGAGTAATATTTAGAAGGCCAGTTGCTAAAGAAAAAGTCTGTTTAGAATTGACATGTTGAATGATAATGAGGTAATTAGTGGTATTAATTATAATATAGTGGTGTTATAAGATAAAATACCACTGAAAAGGTGGCATAAAAGATTACTGTTTACGTAGTCATCTGGCCTCACTGAACTAATCCTTAACTCCAGACAACACATATCAATCCATTCAATGACGTCAAAGATTTTATTGACATAGTAAAGATAAAGGAAAAGCTTTGAAAATGGGAACATAGAGAATAGATTCTTGTATTCAAGAATTATGACTACGTACCTTCACAGAGACATACACTATATGTACAAAAGTATTGAGACAGACCTTTTAATCATTGAATTCAGGTGTTTCATTCAGACCCATTGCCACAGATGAATAAAATAAAGCACCCAGCCATGCGGTCAGGTTTACAAATATTTGTGAAAGAACGGGTCCTTCTGAAAAGCTAAGTAAGTTCAAGCGTGGTACTGTCATAAGATGCCACCTTTGCAATAAGCCAGTTTGTGAAATTTCTTCCCTGCTAGATATTCCACGGTCAACTGTAAGTGGTGTTATTGCAAAGTGATAGAGTGTAGGAACAACAGAAACTGAGCCAGGAAGTGACAGACCACGCAAAGTAACAGCAGGATGGCAGAGTGCTGGGGCACATGGTGTGTAAAAATGTCGCCAATAACTGCAGAGTTCCAAACTTCCTCTGGCATTAAACTTGGCACAAAAACTGTGTGCCAGGAGCTTCGTGGAATGGGCTTCCATGGCCAAGCAGCTGCATGGAAGCCTCACATCATCAATGACAAGTGCCGGATGGAGTGGTGTAAAGCACTTCGCCAATGGACTCTGGAGCAGTGGAAACATGTTCTCTAGAGTGACGAATCACACTTCTGTGTCTGGCAATCTGATGGATGAGTCTAGGTTTGGCAGATATGACTAGAACTGTACCTGCCTGACTGCACTGTGCCAACTGTAATGGTTGGTGGAGGAGGGATAATGGTATGGGGTTGCTTTTCAGGAGCTGGCCTAGGCCCCTTAGTTCCAGTGAAGGGAACTCTTAATACTCCAGCATACCGAGACATTTTGGACAATTCTATGTTTCCAACTTTGGGGGAACAGTTTGGGGAAGGCCATTTTCTGTTCCAGCATGACTCTGCCCCAGGGCACAAAGCAAGGTACATAAACACATGGTTCGGTGAGTTTGGTATGGTATTGACTGACCTGCATGGAACCTGAACCTCAACCCAAACAAACATTTTTGGGATGAAATAGAACCAAGATTGCGAGCCTAGCCTTCCCGTCCAACCTCAAGGCCTGACCTCTCAAATACTTTTCTGAATGAAAAGGCAAAAATTCCAACAAACACACTCCAAAATCTTGTGGCTTGCCTTCGCATTAGAGTGGCCGCTGTTAGTTGCAAAGGGGTATCAACTCCATATTGATATGGATTTAGAATGGGATGTCATGAAAATTCCTATAGGTGTAATGGCCGTACTTTTGCTTATATAGTGTACATATGAAAACACCTTGCCACCGTTATGAGTGATTTTTTTGTTTTCTTGATGGAAAAATTAATGCTATTGGATGCTGATTTATGACATGAGTGTCAATTTTCTTGCTTCTTTGGCTAACGGTGAAGTGTATTCCTCACCCTAGCCCTCACCCTCATTAGAGTGCAGAGTAACAATCTATGCAATAAGAGCGGCCACAGATAGGTGACAGGCCTTCGGCCCACGTCACTAATCCTACTGCAAGTGTTAGCGTGGCAGTCATAGCGTGCTGGGATCGATATGCAGCCACCTGCACTTGGACAGGGCCACGCACAGACTAAGGGGTGTGAATTAGGGAAAATGTGCGTGATCTGTTACCGAAAAGCCACTTACAATCTCAAATGGCGGGCACTTTCAAATGTTTGGGCGAAAGGAGCAGGTGTTCAGGCAATTTAAGCTACCACTGAGCAAGGTAGGAGGAGCCTTGGGTGTGTGATATACTTCCTTTTAGTGTTGTTAATCAAGTAAGTGAAAATATAGATCCTCTCTGGGGTAGAGAGAATCCTCAAATGGAGACTCTGGAATTACATAGATTAATCTGCAAATTGATTTGTGTTGAAATGCAGACATTGTATCTAACCACCGTTTCAGCGAAAACAGTTCGTAAGTGCATGTCTTGTTCTTGGCTGTGACTTTTTTTCTGTCATTTTCAGATGTATTTTCCAGGCAGATGGGGAAAAAAAAATCAGTCTATAAATCAGTATTATGTGACCTTCCCAATCCATTCTTTCAACTTTGCGTTTGACTGTTTAATGGTCAAAGGTGCCCATTGTACGTTTACGTCCTTGTCACACCGTACATTGGACGCCTTTGTTCATGTATAGTACAATGAGTGTCTCAGATGAGTGGCTATGAGTGGCCAGGCTATTCCCTGACACCCAGAGCAGCACTCAGTAGCATCTGGCCTCTACTTTGTACATGTACATATCTTTTGGCTTTTTCCCATTTCGGCCCAGAAGGAAGCTTGCCAGAGGTGAGCCGCTCCTGTGTTTGTGCATGCTCTCCTGTCCCCTGTCGGTCTTTAGTCTCATGCCGACATTCCCTATTCACCTGGTAAATCTGGCACCCAAACAGCGTACACTCAAAGAACCATCCATTCTTTCTGTGAAAATCCATTTTTTGCCTTTTTAAATGAGGCAAGTAAGCCTTCAGGCCC
Organism: Petrocephalus sullivani; assembly: GCA_026780845.1. Lineage (NCBI taxonomy): Eukaryota > Metazoa > Chordata > Actinopteri > Osteoglossiformes > Mormyridae > Petrocephalus > Petrocephalus sullivani. Next base: position 1,391,168 of record JAODKM010000094.1, on the reverse strand, counting down.
TCTGACGAGCAGGTACATTTCATCAGAATATACCACGATGTTTGCTATTGCTAATACCTCTTAAAACAGTTTAGGCATGTTTGTAAATATTTTTAAAAATTTCCAGGTTCAGACCACAATTTGAAGCCTCCTTTTGCAATTTACTGGTATCTGCCTCAACAGTAGACCTCTGTAAGATTCAGACATTTGCTTGTAGTTTACTGCACAAATGCTCCTTTGTGCATTTTGAAGACTTGAGGTTTGAATTTTTACAAGCTGGAGGATCATCTAAAACTGACCTTTGCCCCAGGCCGGATTGTGAAGTCAAAGGTCACCACAGTGGGCACTACGTACTGTGTGCACATGTCAGTGTTTACAGGAAGCTTGGATCCGGGCTGATGCCGCCGTCCTTGGTGAGCAGTGACTAATGTGTAATCACTGGGTGGACAGAAAGTGGTTAAAAAGAAGGCTTAAGACCATGATTGAAACCACTTTTATGACCGAAGACCAAATGACCAAATGCCCAACCTTTAAAGGACATTGGGTGTGGTTTTTCTCTTGCTAGATTAGGAATCTCAAAGTTGCTGCACATTCTGTCATCATATTTGTCTGCTAAAAATAGCTTAAGCAGACTGATTCTATTCTAACTTCAGCAGTTAGTATTGGAATATACTACTTAAACTAAGACCTAGTTTAATACTTAATTTAATTTCAGTTTGTTTCATATAACGCAACCCCTTTACGTACACAGTCGCTCCAAAAGGTTGCTCCTCCACACCAACTGGTACAGCTACATTAAGTTTAATTCTGAAGAAAATTCTAAATAAAATATGTAATGTAAGATGTGCAGTTCTGGGGTTCACATTTAGAGTGCGCCACTCTTTGTGCTTTGTGGTGAAATAGGATAAAGCATCGATACTCTCTGTATTTGTCTCTCCAGATTAAGAAATGGGACACTGGTCCATACCAGGGGCGTTGCTAGAGGTAAAGTTTTACTGGGGCACAGCCCCCCCAAACCCACCCACCCGATCTAAAAATGTAGTGATTTGTTCAGGAATGAAGGATTTTTTTTTACTGGGGCACAGCTGATCAGTACTGGGACACGTGCCCCAGTAAAAAGGGCCTAGTGACGCCTATGGTCCAAACTTGGTCACTTTTTAACAGTCAAGTGTCATGAGTCATGAGCGACTTCACGGCCATGGGCAAGACTTGGCTAATCATACTGCTGCCCTTTCACATCCTGTTGGTGGCGCTGGCGAGTGATGCCATGTACAGTGACGAGCAGTCCAAGTGCACCTGCATCACGATACAGCGGGGCAGATCATGCTGGCTTCCATGCCCTCCATCTTTTATGTCATCCATATGCTGAACAATATTGCCCAGGATGAAAAGCTGACGATGGAGAGGGAGAAGGTCAAGGCTCAACAGCCTGCAGGAGTGGTGCTGGAGGGTGGAGGAGAGGCATGCCCTCTTTAGACCCTCTCTGTGAAGAAATTTGGAGTCCCCAAGAGGAGGAGGAGTGTGCGAGGGAGGGAAAACAAAGGATGGGAAACGACCTCAGCCAGCTTTTCAGAAAGGTCCTCATGGTCCTGCGATCCATCTTGGAGATCGCCATCCTGATGGGACAGTACTATTAGTCTGGACAAGGGTTTACAGAAAGTGGATGTATGGGTCCTGTCTTTTAGTATTTAATTTTTTAAATGAAATAGCAGCTTTTATTTTCCAACACCAAAAATGAAAGTGGGGTTTAAAAAGGCACACTAAAAAGAATAAAGGTAAATATATTCTTCTATTTGGAGATAAAGTGGTATATATTTTGATGCGAACTTGGTAACTATGAGTAACTTTTAACCTGTTTATCAGAAGACCAACTTTAGGTATGGCAATAATTTCTAAAGATGGAAAAAAATGTAGAAACACCCAAGGTTATGCTTCCTGCCAATATTAGAACTTGACTAGATGCTGCTGTTTGCAGTTTACCTGTTTTTAGATCATTTATATTTTAACTACATGCATGATTATTTTTAGAGTTCCCTCTGTTGAATTAACCATATTATTTCTGTGTTGGGCCAACTCAGATTTCGCTTTGGAGTTCGGAGTCGGCAGAGGATGATATATGGTGGGAATGTAGGTATGTTTTACTACAGTCAACATGTTCCTAAGGAAATGGAGTTAAGTACTTTAGTGCAGAAATATTCGCATAAAATGAAATAAAATATTCTCATAAAATGAAATAAACAATTTTAAAAGCAATATGTGTTATATATGCAATTATTTCCAGATTGTTAATATGTCGTAAACACTTTATGGGGAACGTTTCCTGGAATAACAATAGCAAAAGCAACAAAATATAGAGGATATATAAACCAAGCTTTATTTTGTAAAAGTCATAATTAGGTTTCATCCCTGTAAATGTTAAACAATAAGATGCTTCTGCAAAATTTAAAGATTCTAGAATTATTTCTGCTATGACTTTTTACGTACAACAAACATTCTGGAAGGTTCCAGTTGAGTTTATGTTCAGATAGCACCACAAAATACGACTTTTGTCTTTCTGGATATCTGTTTTCAACTTAAAAAATAACGAAAAAATAACAAAGCTTAATATCTAACTGAGAATAATTTCTATTTTTTATAATAGTTTGGATATAATTTTATATGTACAGTAGTTTGTATAAAAATAAAATATTTTGTTTGTATTTGAGCGTTTTAGATTCATTGTTCAAGGTTTTGGTCAATCATTCTGGTTGCCACCGAGAACGTAAATGTTATAAATCCACAAGAGGTCGCTGTTGGACAGCATCAGACGCGCATGCTAGCCACGGTTTTGATCGATTTACGTTCATCACTCTCCACTACCAGTGCCCAAAGGAAACCAGAAGAGGCCATCATTTATTTCATTTATTGTCATAAATCATAATGTCGAAATTATACTGTTATACGAGACAAGAATTTGCGCGCTGTGTACGAATAATAGTACAGTATCTTCATATTTTTATTGGTATTTGTGACATTTGCACAATATCCATGCACTCACTCGAACGGTGTGATTTGTTACAGGGATTGTTTGACTGTTTTCTCCGAGAAGACAGCTGTCACACATTTTACATGATCGCACATTTTACATGATCACTCCAAAAACTCTTCTTAGTGCGCTGCCCATCAACATAATTATTCATCAACATAGTTATTTAAAAACTGTATAAATCTCTGAAATAATCTCAAGTAGGCAAGGGTGCCATAAAGGTTAAAGTTGGGATGATTCCAATGGCCCCTGGGTGACAGGGACCCGAAAAAATGAAGAATTTATTTGGATTGGTCTGGGCTGGGAGCCCAATATGATATTTTTTCATGGCCCCCAAAATCTCTAGCGGCGACACTGAAAATAGGGTAACATTTGGTAGCGGGTACTGTGATAATTAAGAGATGGGTTTACAACCAGAATGGTGTCAATATTAAGTCGTTATTGTCTTGTTAAAATACAGCTGTGTTGCAGCGGTTGAAAAATCAAACAGTAACGGGGAAAATTAAGGATGAAAGAAACATATAAATATTGTCAATGAACAATAAAAGAAAATATATCTATGTGTACAAGCTATCACAAATACGTAGTGGCGACGCAGTAATTGTAATATATATTGGGGGGACACGTAGTCAGACGTGCTCACAGTTTCCCTCCCAATATATATTATATTTACGGCCTCGGGTAGTGGCGCAATAGCGACGGCGCGTTGCGGGAGCCGTGGTGCAGTTCCCCAAACCCTCCAGCAGGTGTCGCTGTTGTGCAGCCCGAGCACCCCGGCGGCGTGCCGAAGCCAAAGCCGCCCGCCTATGCTCTCGCAGTCATTAGCGCCGAGGCTGGGACTCGCTCAGACCGACACAGCGCGACAGTGCGGCGGCAGCCGGACACGGGACTGCCGGTGAGTGTCTGTGGCTCAGCCCGGGGCTCGGGCAGCGATTCGCGGGGCGTCGGTCAGGCCGTATCCGAGCCGAGGATGTCGGTTCGCGGGCGAGGGGAGGAGACGCGCGGCGGGGCTCCGGGCTTCCAGCGACCGGCGGAGCGGCTAGCCGTTAGCCGGCTGCTACTCCCTCCGGCGTCCGCCGAACAAACGCGCCATTCATCGCCGCCAGGAGTGACGATAACCGGCGCTCTGCAGCCTCTCCCCGCCGAGGCCGGAGGCAGCCCTCTGCGGCTAGCAGTGCGGCTAAGCCGGGGAGCGCGGCGGGGAAGGCGCGGTGACAGTCCCGGCGGAAGCCCCGGGTGCCGCCCCGCCGCGGCTCGCCCACCGCCGGCCACCTGCAGCCCCGTGCGGGGGCTCCTCGGCCCGGCGGGCGCGGCTCAGGTGACTCGGCTACCTGCGGACGGGCGGCTCCATGACTCTCCGCGGCCGCGGTGTGGAGAACAAAAGGCGGAGGCGAGTGGCGCGTCCGCGGGGCCCCTGCGGCGGTCGGCCGGCCGCCTGCCTGCCCGGTACCATCGCGGCGGGGCTGTCAGCTTCCGCGGCGCCTCTGTAAGCCTCATTAATGAGGCATGTTGCTTACTATTGTCTGCTAATAATATATTTTCCTTAGCGGATACTTTTTCTCAAATCCCAGTTTTACAGATCTATGTATTTTAAGTAATATTAATAGAGAATGTCGGGTTATAGACACCTTGCTAGGTTCCTTGTGACATTTAAAGCTGTAATCCTCCGAATCTGGCTTCCTTTTTACTTTGTTAATTCAATATGGAACGGATGATTTAAACTGCTGAACTTTAAATGTCTCTGTTTCTCTCAGCTGGAGGGGGTTGAATGGAGGGTGTAGTGTGTGTGTGTGTGTGTGTTCCCTTGTGTGCAGCCACCATTCAGGAACCATTTAAATGGGGCAGGTATTGCCAACGGCACACACAGCAGGCTTTGTAGTCCATTAATGAATTTATAATCAGAGCACTTGCTGATGGCTTTACAGACAAATTTTGGAAATATTCTCGCATTTTTGACCCAACCGCCACTTCAGTTTTGAATATCATAGATCCTTCATTATGCTGGTGGCGTGACGCTAGCTCATTTTACAACATGGCCTTTCAGCGCTGTATTTTAATCTTGTAGTCAAGCCTCTTGACTTGTTGAGATGGTTCTACTTTTGTATGGAGGGTCAGAGTGAGCCTTATTGGCTGTCTTTTGTTTGGTTGTTTTCGCGTTCTCCTAAGGTTGTCACACAGAACAGAGGAGGACACAAAGGCTTTTGACAGGTGTAGCTGTATTCGTTCGTGAGAATCAAGAGTGGGTTCAATTATTAATGGACAAGGGGCATTAACATCTGATATTCTCTCTTCAATAAAGCAGTCTAGTTCAGGGCTGTCCAACTCCAGTCCTGGAAGGCCAGAATCCAACACAGTTTGTAGATTTCCCTGCTCAGACATACCTATTAAACCTGGTAATTAGCTGATTAAGATGCGTTTGAGGAGGGAAATCTACAAACTGTGTTGGATTCTGGCCTTCCAGGACTGGAGTTTGACAGCCCTGGTCTAATTGGTCTGGCCAAGCCCTCAGCATTACTGAGAGGTGACCCTGCGTAGTATTAACTACATTCCTCGCTTGATGGAAGCAGCTGTCTTTTTTTCTCTGAATTTGTGAAAGAGAACGATTGATCCTTTGTTTTTCCTCATTTTTCAGACCATTCATGGTCTTTACATTCATTTTCTATTGCGAGTCTGTGGGGAGGAATATGATCTGATGCTATTAATCAAGCTTGTTTAGATATTGGGGATCTCCTGCTGGTGGGAACTGGGATTTTTTTTCCAGTGATGGGACCCTTGGCGGTTAGAGGAAGTGAGAATCTTAGCAAGGTCTCCAGCTTTTGTGACATCTCCCACAACATTGTCGCTTGTCTGTCTATTGATACAAGGCTGGTCAAAGTTCCTTCAGGTCTCGTGATGGATTGCATGGCTGAGGAATGTAATGTTTTTAAATGTTGTTTTTTTGGGGGGGGGATTTTGGCATCATGTGGGGTGCAGTGTTTGTGTGCTTGTGCAAAACTTTTGTCCTTTGAGTTTTTCTACTCTTCCCAAATATTACCCTGTTTCCTCCCCCTTTCCTCTCCTCCCTCTCCCCCCTTCTCATCATGTGGTTCTGTTGGCTCCTGACTTTAATTCTTAAATGTACCATGAGGATTTGAGGAGCACTATTCTGCTAGTAGTCAAGCAAATGCATTTTTGTCCTTGCATTACATTAAGAATGCCTTGATTTTTATAATTTTTTTTATTTTGTTTGCTATTTTTCTTGATTTTTGTTGTTTTTTTTTTTGTTTTTTTTGGGGGGGGGTCAGCTGCACTGGGATGTAACAAGATCCTGGAATGTGTTATCCAAGCCAAGGTTGACTAATGTTCTTCTGTTGTTATGGAGAACATATTCCCCCTATGTTAAGTTAATTGTCCCTAGTGTGCTAATTAAGGGTGAAAATGTTGTAGTGCACTTGAGGAGGGGTGCATTTAAAAGGAATTTTATGTTTAAAGGCATTTAAGAATATTTTTGGTTGTGAATTGGCCTTTATGTTGGCGTTCATCATGGAAGAGAGAAGTGATTATGGAATTCATTTTTTATCCCTCTGTGAAATATGTCCTCTCCCTCATCTTTTTCTGTGCGAATGACTAATGTAATTTGTAATCTAATATTATAGTTTGCTTACTCCATAAGAGATATCAAGGCTGAATTAATTTACTGTTTCCATTCTTTAGGGTACTAAAACTGGTGGATGCTTAACCCCGCTTGGATGTTACGAGAGATCTGGAGATTACTTCAGACCCTGTATGGAAAGACGGCCTTGCCGTGAAGGAACCCGTATTGACGCTTCGGGACACTCTCTGTGGAGTGACAAAAGATGTTTAACCTGATCAAGAAGGACAAGGAGAAGGATGCGGGGAGGAAGGAAAAGAGGGACAAGAAGGAGCGGATGTCAGCGGCGGAGCTGAAGAGTTTGGAGGAGATGAGCATGAGGAGGGGGTTCTTCAACCTCCACCGCAGCTCCAAGCGGGAGTCTAAGAACAAGCTGGAGATCTCCAATCCCATTCCAATCAAGGTGGCCAGCAGCACTGAGCTCAGCCTGACCGACATCGACTCGGACAGCCTCAGCAACCGGGGCAGCATGATCCTGGACATGGGCCAGCTCAGCGCGGCCAGCTCCAGCGACGACCTCAAGGGGGAAGTGGCCCGTGACGGCCCGCGGGCCTCCGTCAGGGAGCGGGCGGCCCGCTTCGGCTCTCTGGCCAAGCAGAACTCGCAGGTTGGGCAGATCATGAAGCGTTTCTCCTTTTCCCAGAGAAGTAAAGAGGAGAGTCCCTCGGAGGGCTCCACGCCTTCGGGGCAGAACTCCGCGGCCCCCTCCCCGCAAGTGGAGGCTAAGCTCTTCGATCCGCAGCGTAAGCAGAACCTCCAGCTGCAGACGGCCGATTGGGTCCCACCAGCGAAGAGGGTTAGGATCCCCGAGGTGGTGGACAAGACGTTCGCGGCCGACCTGCGGTTGCCCCCTGTGGTGCCTCCCCAGACCCCCGAGGCACGGGAACTGGAGCTCCAGCGCCGCAACACGGGTGACTTCGGCTTCTCCCTGCGCCGTACCACCATGCTGGACCGCGGTGCCGATGGCACCGTCTACCGCCGCGTAGTCCACTTCGCCGAGCCCGGTGCTGGGACCAAGGACCTGGCGCTGGGGCTGGTCCCGGGTGACCGTCTGGTGGAGATCAATGGACGCAATGTAGAGAATAAGACCCGGGACGAGATCGTGGAGATGATCCGCCAGTCGGGGGACTCGGTGCGGCTGAAGGTGCGGCCCATTCTGGAGCTGAGCGAGCTGAGCCGGAGCTGGCTGAGGAACAGTGAGGGGCTGCGCAGGGAGGCGCTCGATGTAAGTACCCTCCTCCTCTTTCTCCCCGGTAGCTGACATTAGCGCTTGACAAGGAAGCTTCTGGGTTTATGCCACCTTCCTTGGTTCACCTCAGCATTGCGTTCTGCCAGAAACCTCTGGGGGATCTGGGCAACTGTCGGTGCTGAAGGTTCCGCAGCTCCTCCCTCAGGGTAGCTGTCCTCTCTGAGCAGCGCGTGCCTCTTGGTGAAGGCGATGGCCGCGATCCCCTGGCTTCCCTTTCAGTCACCACATGCGGTTCTTTTGCAGGTCTCGTTCTTGATGCCGAACTCTCTCCCGCTCTAGGACCCGAGGATCTCGATGAGCTCTTGGCTAAAGGTCCTTCGCGATCTCGTCGTGTCTGTTTTACAGGTTCTCTGTAATCTCCACATCCAGTTGTTGAACATCTGTCAGAGCTGGGGAAGAGCTGTATTTCATCTCTACCCCCACACACACATGACCACCCCCCCCTCCCCCCCATCCCGACCCAAAAGACTTGAGCCAAAATACTCCCACTTTCTGGTTATTTTTAACACTGCTCCCCTTTCCTCTCCCCCCCCAACCGATGGTTTGATGTGTTGTCAGTTTTTTGATGGTTGGGGTGGCCCAACGGCAAAGGAGCAAAAACACAAAATGCGCCACGGAGATTGCTGTCTAACCCGTGCTTTAAGAACAGCAGGTCTACCTGGACTTGGTGGAAATAACGCTTCACCTGGAAAGTGTCTTCCTGCAAGTGTCGTAATCTCAGTGAAGTGGTAAACGTCAGTGTTTATATGTCAAATCACTTTAAAAAAAAAAAAAGTTAGGTTGGGTAAAGGTCACGTCAGAAGGATGTGGGTCGTTTCTGCTTCTCGTTCAGTGGTTTTGGGGTTATCTGCTGTGGGTATGGGTGGGGATCAAGCTGTTACTCACCCAGAAAGGCAGTTAAGCAGAGTAGAACTCCTCCCTTTCTCCGTTGCCCACCCGCCCCGCAAGGTTAAATTGGAAAGATACTGTTGCATGTTATCTTTTATTTTATGGTTGGCTTCCTTGTTGGATTGTAGATAATGGATCCCTGGGGCTGGTGGAGTAGTGTGTGTGTGTGTGTGTGTGTGTACGTACACACGTGTTTGTTGTCGTTGGTATGCTCGTTAGCTATGGGCTGTCTTCCCCATGTTACTCTAACTGGCTGAACGTGACGAGCAGCCACTGCGATTGAAATGCTTTGGCAGTATATCGCTGGCAGTTGGATCGCTGGGTGGATTTCCTGCCCGGGGGCCTGCGTTTCCACACTGTCGCGCCAGCAGTGGGGTTTTTGGGGGTGGTGGGGGTTCCAGTGCTGAATGATTGTTTTCCGGGATTGGGGGGGGTGTCTTCGCACATTGATCTCATTGGAGTGGGAAGTGTGCTTAATTCACTTTCGTGTCACTTTAAGAATATCTGTGGTTTTTCGATTTGCCTGGTGAGGGTTGCTGTTTTCATCTCTTGTTTGTCATTAATATTGTTGTTAATATTATTTATTCAGTGATTTTGTTTTTCTCTTCAGTACTTCTTTAATCGTTTGTCTAGCCAGATTTTTCAATGTAGTAATTTAGGTTAAGTGCCTCTCTCTATGGTATGATGGGGGTGGGGGGTTCACACACGCATGGCGTGGGATCATGGTTTGCCTAGGCTGCATCTGGCCCCCACGTGGATGTGCTGCACTGAGTTTGTGGTAGTGGGGGGGTGGACACTGGAGTCTGGGTGGGGACCCCCTCCTCAGCCTCTAATGAAACAAAAAATGGCAATGTGCAGATTAGGTCACCCCGAGACTGGCGCGGGGGGGGGAGGGGGGGGGGGTGGCTTCATGCAGCGCGGTCATCCACATAGTCTGTGCCCTCTGGGCTCTGACCTCATGAAAACATGACCACAGATGCATTCCAGCTCCTGACCACAGCTGGACACTGGCTGTTTGATGCAGCCCTGTAAGGGACTAAACAGCATTGGGAGAGGGGTGCATATGCAACCCCCCCCCCCCCACACCCAAACTACAGACAGTAAACTGCCATAAATAAGTACAACTAAATTAGACTCCAGCTAAACACTGCTGCTTCTGTTCTGTGGTAGCTATTAACTTTGGGCAATACGTTTCCCGCAAATCCTTTACTGTGACGGACTATAAATACATCTCGTTATGTGGTCGCAGCGGCCGTGTGCCAACAGAGAGCAGATTCAGCGGGGCTGGAGATCAAGCGGTGATGGTGGGGGAGTATGTGTGGGAATAGGATGCGGATCTGGCCCCCTCGTACTGCAGCGCCATCGCCGGATGGGATGGGAAGGTCACTGACAAAGGAATCCTACCTCTGTGGGCCGGCGTGTTCTGGCATTTTCTGTGAGACAGAGGGCTTTTATGAGGGGCATGTGAGATTTTATCCTTGTAGCGGTTCTCGTTCAGTTTTCCTTGCTGTTGCTAGAACAGCCTTAGGACCCACATTATGTCTCAGTCATTAAGGTGTGACCCTCAGTTTGCTTGTTTTGTTTTTTATTTTGGCCAAAATGGACAGAAGGTGCACTGGCAGTAAAACGCAAAAGATTTTAGGATGACATTGTGCATCATTCGACACCACAATAGTCTGGCATTACAAATAACTTCTTTAACCACACAATCCATGACCCAATAGAGAAGGTTCTGCGACCCACCAGTTGAGATCTACTGACCTAGAGGACAAGGATAGTCCTGCTTCATTTTCATATGTATTTATAAGTTGATGTCTCATGGTTAAGTAAATCAGCGTTGGTGTATTTGGGAGCTTAAGCTAATCTCTCACAACAGTGAGCTTTGTGGATTTAAGTATTCGTGCCGAAATCTTCTTGATGGGCCATTGTTGCTTTGGACGGAGACACTGGCGCCCTCACCTTCCGCATTCCGGAAGCGGTCCGCTTTTGTTCTCTGGCTGCACAGACGTGATGTAGTCTGTTGTCGGGAAGTTTTTCTTTGGAAGCCGGCATTCCTTTGTGCTCTTCCGATCTCCACGTGGGCAGCCGCGGGGCGAATTCCCGCAAATGTGCACGAGTGTGTCGTAATCTGCTGTCCGTCGGGAGCCTTCGGAGCCGCGGCGGAGGAGAATTCACCCAGCTGTTAGATGTTAAGCGAGTCGTCAGCTGGATGCAGCGATATTTACTCGTCTGTGTCTTGGAGTTTTTATGAGCTGCGGCAAGAGGCCTGCACTAATCGGATTCAGTGACGTGCGGCCTGGAAATGCACGTTGGCTCTGGTGGGTGATGTCTGTAGCTCAGTTGAGAAGCAGAATCTGGTTCAATTTACGTGGGACATCCTGTAGCACTCAGTCGCACACATCCCTACGTGGCTGTGTCTGACCAACCCCCCTCATACCTTCTGTTCTGATACCCAGTCAGTGGTGCCCGGATTGCCCCTGTGGTCCCCCTAGGGTCTGCTGCAAGGTGGCGTCCGGCATGGTGTCCAGCAGGGTTTGGGCAGCCAACGATTTTGAGGAGAAATGCCATCCTGTTTACCCCAGTGATGCTTGGAGGTTGGGAGTTTTGCTTGAAAAGACCTGATGAAATGCGAGCACAGGGGAGGGTATTGAGGGTGGATATTAATGGCAGGGTAATTTATTTATTTTTTCTTACATGCATGCTGGATTTGCAAGGCGGGTTTTTTGTACATGCGTGTGTGTGATTTATGTGCCTTGTTACCCAGTCTTTTGCTGACCTGGTGAATGTGGACCACATGAAAGGAAAACCTGCTGGTAAGAGATGAATGATACCTGCCCTTCATCCCCCTAATGACCCCCACAAAGCCACTCTGTCCTCAGGTCCTGGTGCTGGCAGTGGTAGGGCTGACCTTCTGCTCGCGTCACCGGTGCAGACACTGTCACCCGGAGCTCACCTGCCCCTCCCACAGCCTCCCGCAGGCGTGAGCCCAGAGGTTCTCTCCAAGGTGTGAAGTGAATGTCCCTAAATGTGCATGGCGGGCACAAACCCCAATCTCTAAGGGGAGCTCTGGTGAATCCGTGGCTGTCACCAGGATGAATGGTTTCGTAGGGAATTGGAACGAAAGTGCAAAGTCGTTAACGTGGCATTTCCATGTGCCCGTTGACACACATGTGACTGACTCTGCCCCACCGCTTGACATCATGTTAGCCTTGCATGACAAAATACTCCCACAGTGGTTACATTTCAGATGGATCGATCCTAGTCACCCTTCTCTTAAAGACTCCACACAGCAGCCTCTAGTATCACTGTAGTAGGCCTACCCAACCCC